>VYXD01012568.1:80150-96180 GCA_013397195.1 Hylia prasina | reverse complement strand
AAAAAAAAAAAAGAGAAAATAAGTTGAAACCAAACTGTGGCTAACTCGAAGTAAACAAAAGTTAAGCATTAACAAGAAAACATACATTGCTTTATCCATGATGATCATGACCTCCAAAACTGAACTCTAGAGAGACTGAAATTCAGACCAATTTAAACAGATTAGGCAACCTTAAAACTTTGGAGACAAGGAGCTTTGGAAATGATACTGAATAGATGAATTTTTTAAACTAACCAAATTTTAGTCTTCGTTAACCACCCTAAGAGGACAGGGTGCCACTTCTTGCCACTTAGGCTCAAAAATCCCTTAGCAGTACTCACGATGGGCAGACAGGTACTTGCATGCTCTTCTGAAGGCATTAGCTGTTTTCCTGTGAGAGACCCCATTAACCCTAACATAAAGCCTTAACAAGAAAGCTTCATTCTAACAAGTACATTTGCTTTAAAATACTTAGATCTAAACTTTAAGCCTAATTACACTATGCATGAAGTCACCTTAAAGTAACATCTCAACCAGCTTCTTAATTGTCTCTAGAGATGCACACCACAAGTTTCATACTTTCACCCTAGCTGGGAACATACATGAACGAGGCTTTTCCTCCCACTCCTAATTTTGAACGCCATGTTAAATTAGTAAGGTTGCCAACAAAGAAAACATGTTGTGAAGAACAAAGAGTCCCTGAAAACAGGCAGCCACTTCAGAGAGAACAGCTAAAATACTTGCGAAAGTGCAGCTTGAGAAAAATGGAGTTTATAGCTCTGAGTGAAGCCAGCCTCAAGCTTACAATGAAAGATTAAAATCTGTTCGTCTAAATCAATTATCCGTCCTGAGCACACGCTGTGCATTTGAACCCAGCAGTCTGGGGAGGGCTTTGCATCACAGCACACACTCAGTGACAACACTCATTTCCCCAGCAGCAAGCTACATTTCAGCTTAATAGCCAAAACATTCCCTTGACTATATTCATAACCAAGGCTCCTGCCTCTGCAGCTCCATAAGAGCTACACATGAACTCTTTACCTTTGAACCAAAGTGACTAACGCTCACACAGAGCTGCTATTCTCCATGCAAGACAACCTAGATTTAAAATGGATATGCAGTCACAACAGCATCCAACAGAAATGTGCTCTGTTGGACTCCAGTGATTTTGCAAACTAGCAGAAAATGAACAAGCATTCAAAACAGGGATAATCCATCACAATATGCACTTTAAGTATTTACTAAATGTACTCTGGATTTCATTTATTTATAACAATTCCATGTTCTGGACTTCCATCACTATATTGTCTCTTACTCTAAGATTCTCATTTTAGAACTCTGCTTAGTACCTGCCTGAAAGAAAGGGAGATTTTTTTTTTTACTTCTACTCAAGGACAAAGGTGAAGACAATTTCTCAGCAACGCGAGTCATTATATTCTTAAATAATGGTTTCCAATCCTACTTCTCAAACTGTTAATCTGGTCATATCTCAGTGCCAAATTATCTCAGATTATTCAAATGCATCATTACTCTCTTGACGCAAATAGTTTAATCCAGTAATTTATTGGTTTTTTTTTAAATCACTGTAATACTTTTACTACAGACTTGCATACGCAAACAGTGAATATAAAAAATTACCTGTCTGAACAGTTTTTTTTAAAAATAAAAGCCCTCACTTCTTCATGGATATGTACCAGATGTCCCCTAAATATTCTCAGCACAACACACCCTCTTAGTCCACCATGTATTTCTTCCTCTCTACACTCACTTTCCTCAGCCTGCTCCAGTATCCCTAAATACCAGAAGAGTAAGAGGCTCTGAGGGGGGCCAAGTCAAGGCTCCCCTTGAGCTGGCTGAGCAAATGGCACTCCTTGTGTGTACACACGTCCATATCTACAGGTACACAGGACATACAACTTCACCCTGTCCTCAGAGATGCTTGGCTTCTGGGGGAGAATGCTTGGAAGGCAAGCACATCTGACGACTTACATCTCCTTCTCTAGCACGGCCAGGAAAAATAAGCTTCAGTCATACAAAATGACATCTTCACACTTTAGACTATTTAATCAATGCCCCAAGTTTACTTCAGAGATCAGGCTTGGCCTCATCACGTTTTGGGGAACTACTGGGATGAGGAAAAAAGAGACCAAACCATTGCTGCCTGCCTAAATCCAGTTTCTGTACTTAAAGGACTTGTCTGGACAGCGAGCACTGTTCTGCATTCATTTCTCACCTCCATCACATGATTCAAGTTTTTAAAGTGAGCCTAAATAGAAGATTCAGTTTCATTTTTATGTACCTAACTCCATTATGCCTTTCTGGACTAATTGCAAATGGTGCAAACCAGGCTTTGCACATTGCCCAGCACACTGAAAGCCTACAGTCTCTACAAGCCAAGATTCAACACTCCAACCCCTGCTTCACCCTGCAAAACCAAATACATTAAGCACGTGTATCTGGGCCTGAGTAAGAGCAGAAGCTGGTCCTACAGATGAAAACACATTAACAATGCTATTTATGCTCAGCAGAACAAACACCAGCTCTGCTTCAAAACAGAAAAATGGCAATACCAATGGCTGTTATTCTTGGGAGAAGATGGACCCAGTTCCCAGGCATATCTTTCACTTATGGGGTGGGCTGAAGTGAATCCAGGACAAGCATTCATTGCTGTATTCTTCCCCGTTTCCATTTGACAGCTCTGCTGAGGGGGGGGAGTAGTGTTAAAGAAAAAGACATCCCCCCTCCTCGCCTCCAACTCCATTCTGCAAAATGCCTATTTTTAGCCCTCAGCGTACATGCCGAGGTGCACAGCACTACTACTGTAGTAGTGGCAGCCACAAACCTGACTGCCTGTTTGTCATCCATCAAGTACTCACACAGGGTTGCATCGAACTGCAAAATAGGCTCAAATCCCACTCCAAACTGAAGTCCCAGCCAGCGCCTTGATATTAGTTACTATAGAAACCAGTCCCTCGGCACAGGCGCTCACAGCAGGAAATCATGCAGATTTCAATTTTACATAGTAATAAATGCTGCGGGAGAGGAGAATTTCACAACAATTGCAGGGGCTGATTGTACAAACCCAGACCTCTTCTACCCCACGACACTGCAGATGAACGTGCCCACACACACAATTGCCATCGCTCCTAGTTTTGAAGTGGTTTCCACAAAGCTGAGCTGGGATGGCTGCTGGAAAGGTGGTAGCATTTTTCAGTGGCTTCATTAGACTGGAAAACATACTCGTTTTTACATGCAAGAAGCCCATGCGAAAACAAAACAAGCACAAACTGCAAAGCAGTAGGAAGATTTAAGCATATATTTAAGTACAGAGAGTCCTAACATTTTTACAGGAAGTACTGTCAGGTCACAACCCAGAGCTCCTTTCGAAACAGCCCATCTTCCTTTCCTTCTCCACCCTGTCCAAAAAAACAATCTGAATGGAGGGCAGGTCACAGATTAATTTCTAGAAAAAAAACTGTTGTAGAAAGCACAAAGAGAAGAGGGAGGACTCTGAGCCCTGAAATGAAACAGTGAGGTAATTATATTATTTTAACTTTTCAGAAGTAGTTCTGCAAGTTGGACTTCATCATGCGTGGGAGGAAGACACACAGCACAACGCACTTCTTGTCCCAGGCAGACCTTAATTTTGTACTGAAATTCAAGAACCAGTGGGGACTCTTCCCCACCTCTCTAAATAAGCCCGTAAGCCTGAACAGGGCAGGTTTTACTACATCAGCCAGGGAAGAAAAGAGCAGGGAACTGCTTCACTGAAGAAAACTAATGTGAAGGGAGGAGGGAAGGGGTGAACAGCTTGCACAGCAACAGGGACAAACATTTGTGCTGGCAACACCCGACAAATCATCAAGCAAACAGAAGGACAAGAAAACGAAGGAAGCTGGTCTATTTTTAAGCAAGACCTCATTATTACCATGAACATGCACTGCTTCCCAAGAAGCAGAAGGTATGCAAACCTGAGATAAATCATATCACTGAGTAAATCACCTGGCAGTAGAACACTAGTTTGCATGGACACACACAGAGGGAACATATACGATCTACAGCCTTGACACCTACGAAAATGTGTGGAAGAGCATCCTTCTGGGAGGCAGCCTGAATTATGGAGAGCAAAAAACAAAAAAAAACCTGTTAGACAATGCAAATGTCACTGCTGCTTCTGAAAATTACTTTTGTTACTGCTTTTGTTAATGATTAGATGGAGTCCATTGTTATGGACACTCCACTTGCAATTAGTCTGCTGCAGCTTGTAATTTCACTTTTTGTATAGCTCTCTTATGTCATTAGAAACAAACACCGTTTTTGTCCAGCCAGGGTAGGAACAGACTAAGGGAACTGGAGAAGACACCCAAATGAAAGGACACATTTTATATCACAGCCTTTGCACAAATGGCCTCGCTGACACAAAAAAACTTCACAAGTGATTCAAAGACATGTGGACAGGGGTGCAATGAGGTTGAGTTAACTGCAGGACTCTGGTCAGGTCCACACTCACACACCTAGAGGTCTGGCAAGTTTGCAAAAACCCAGCTGACAGCATCAAGTCTGATACCTCATCAGCACATCTTCTTGGAAGCCACCACTGAGGTGATCAACAAAAGGAGAACCCCCAAAGCTGCATTTCCAGGAAGCTGTGAGGCACAAAGCATGAGGCCACAGAAGCTCAGCAACTGCTCTGCAGCCTGGACAGGTTGTTATGGGCAAGGTCCATCAGGCAAGAAGCATTACCCTACTTCACAGAAACCTTGCTTAGACGGAGCTGATTTTCTAATTCTCTTCCCACACCACACAGAACCTCCCTTTCTCTGGTATGGCAAATGCAAAAGATACTAAATAAAACTCAATGTGAACAGATCTTCAGCTACCTTTGTTACCCAACTGGTGACAGATTAAAAACAAGTAAGAGCTGCAACAACTCTCTTCTTGTGATTACTACAGCATTGTAACTATGTGCCAACTAGTAATTTATCACATCAAAAGGCTGCCTGAATTAGCCTGAAAGGGGATCTCCCACCACAGAAGCATGTGCTACACTGGGAAAACCAACCACTAACCAAAACCTCAGCCTCCACTTTCAAATCCACATCCCATCATCAAAAGAATGCTTTCGCATCTTTGATTCTCAACTAATAAATTATCAGAAGGAAATCCTAGAGCCACTTATCCTCATTACTTCCCAAACTGGATGTTTAAGACATTAAAAGTTTGGTTCTGTTGACAAGACTGAGAAAATTCTTTACAGCTACAAAACCAGTATTTAGTTACTGAAGCATAAATGCTCTGCGTGAAGATGCCCACAGAGATACAAATTCATCATGTATCTGGAAACAACAATCAATCCATCCAAGCCTGCAGAAAAACCAGGATCTGATACTCTACCCTCCTAGAAGCAACACAGCTGTATAAGTAAAGAGAGAGAAAGAACCACAACCAAGTGTATGAAAAATTAATTCTGAGCTGCTCCCCCTCCCTGCACTCCCAAAGATTTCCAACTCAAATGACAGTGAGCAGACTTACATTTGGTCTTGTAAAAAAAGTCCAGCCACTCCTATCTTAAAACACAGGCCCACTCCTTGGAAAAAGTACTAAAGAAGCTTGTTGCTTCTTCCTCCTTCATCTTAGAAGCTGGTCTTGCATTCAAATTCTCTATTAAGCACATCCAATCACCTGGTGACTTTACTCCCTTTCCGAACAACATTTCAGTCTCTTAGTAAGCACCTTAGCAAGCTCAAAAATACTGGGTTGTAGGGCAAATGCAAACTCCACTCCTGCGTCACTCTCTGCACTGTACCAAGGGGCATCTGACTATGTAAGTTATTATAGCAATTATTTTTGTCTATTGCCCTGAATATTTCTCCTTAGGTAGGGACAAATCAGCAGAAATGTTGTCAATGACCCTGAGCTAGATTTTGTCTTGACCTCAAGGAAAAAAATAAGGCATAAATAAATAAGATTTTTTCAATGCTGCAATGCCTGCACTCACACAAAGAAAAGACAACGGCCACGTTTTACCTGCAGTGCAGCCCCCTCAAGCCCCTAAGTATAAAATCCAGTCATTAACAACCAAACCACTTCTTTTATGTTTCAGCATTTTAGATGTTCACCCCATTTTGACTGTTCCAGCCAAACAGGCTCACATCAGAAGCAGAGTTCTAAGGGCAACACACTTGTTGACAAACATGGACTAACATTTGCTACTGGTCTAGAGAAAGACAGGAACACAGAAACAGCAAATAACACAGCACAGCCTTTGTGATTTGTAGTTTTAGCTGCTGTATAGCAGAATACCCAAGTCCCACTTCATCAAATGCAACAGATATGTAATATGCATCCAATTCAAAATTATCTGCCAATGATTCTGATTTTGGTCACGTGTTTTGCATCATCTTCATGAAAACATAATGGAGGACTGAATGGTTCATTTAAATACTTTTCTTCACGATTATTTTACATATGAAAATCCACAAAGAAAAAGTCTGGCCTGTATTATTTTTCTTCAAAGACTCCACAGGAGGAATGAGTACTTATTTTACAAAGTCATATCTTAACTGAGAGGAAGCTCAAACAAAGGTTTTGCTATTTGAGTATGAGCATCTGAAATTAAAGAGGAGTCAGAAAGACAAAGGAATTGGGCAGTGAGAATGCCTTTCCTCTTGTGACGAGCTTTGTTTTCACTCTGAAATTAGGCACAGATCACCATCACATCTCCTCAGTTCATAGCCAGGAGCAAAGCAGTCTATTTCAAAGATGTTACACAGCTTTTAGGTCTACTGCTGTAGACTGTGGTGTCTTTCTCCTCCCCAGGCTTCACTTCTGTTTCATCTTTTTTTCTCCCCTCCATGAAAATAAATCAATCAATAAAAAACACCTTTCAGTACTGTCCATTACATTTTGCTGTAGCACCAAGACTTTTACCCTATGTTGGGTCATACTCTGCCATATTTACAGTGTGCAAGATACTGGTTCAGGAGGCCTAAGCACAATTACTTGGGAGATCACAGATAATTCCAGCCATGCAACACTTTGTGCAGCTTGTCACTGTGGAAAACCACTTCAATACATACAACATAGGTTCTGGCCAAAATAAAAAGGCATCACTCAGACTAAGGACTGTTTGAAGGGATATTCACATACTACCTGGAGCAACATGGGTGCAGAGTCTGCCCAGGAACACTGATCTGCAGCAAAGGTACTATTTTAAGCAGCCTTATTAAACACGAAGAGCAGTCACTGAGCAGTGCCACAGAAGAGCGACCTGACGTAGACACTCACAAATATCAATCAAATTTAACTTTGTAAGTAAAAATGTTAAACCATATTTACATTTTGTGTGCTGTTGAAATTCAATGAGGGCTGAAAAAAGCGCAGGCACTTTAATGTAGCACTTCTTCCATACTGATATATGCTGCTCCTCAAAAGGGTAATATTAAAATTACTGTGGTGATTTTAGTATCCTGCTGCTGCTGCAGGCCATGAAGACACAGGCTGAGTTTTGCCTCCAAATGTACTCAGTGCCCCTTGGTAGCTGGCTGACTTCCACAGTATCCTCACCAATCTCAAACCCTACAGTCCAGCAGAGAGGGTCTCCCACTCAAGTGGAATTTCCTGCAACTCTGCATTGCCTTAAAATCCTCGTAGACATTTGTAAAATGAAAGAGAATGAAAACTTACTAGATGTCAGAATTACCAAAGACAGGGAAAACATACCTCTAGTAGCACTTGCCAAGAGGGAACTTCAAACAGCATTACAATCCATGGAATCCAACTGGCCAGAGAAAGCTTCCGGATACAGTGACACCCTCTTGAAGTGATTTAACTAATCTGCTAATATCAAACACACCTATGCATATGCAAAACCCTTCAATATGAATGAAAAACAAAAAACCTCAAGACTTGAGTATCAGCTACCTCATTAACAATCTCACTTTGAAGATCAATTTTAAGCTTGGGTAAATCAAAGCTTTTAGATCATCTTTCCATAAATTTTAATTTACACCTGTGCAGATGCAGGTAGGCAAGACTGGGGCAGGGTTTTGTCCACGGAAGCTGCTGATGGTGTATTAAGTGGATACAGAAGAAGCGTGCATATCTTCACATTAATCTCCCTCATAACACTAGGAGGATAGTTACTTTTCACACCTACTTTTTCAAGTTCCTGAGCTCCAATACTTATCTACAAAGGACATTTAAATGCAGCAGAGGCAGAAGACTAGCATACAAAAAAAAAAGCAATTTACACACATCTTTTACATACTGCTGAAAGCCAACTTATAAACATATATCACATATAAAGACACAGTATTTGGGATGCGCAGTTCTTGTCTTCCTAAGAGAATACATTTTTATTGCACAAATAATCAGGTAAACAGAAATTACATGAAATTAGATTTAAATTTCTTCCATGCTTCAGATAGAATTGATGCAGGTAAAAGCATTCAAAATCTCAAATACTGAAAGAAGTAAGCCATGTAAGAATGGCTTGAACTAAAACTCATGAGCACACATCTCCCCGAAAGGAAACTTCACTTTTAAGGTATTCAGGAGTTGTTATGACACTATTTAAGGTATATAAAGGATTTAAAGGTATTCTAAAGTACCTCATTCATTTAATATTTTGTAAGTATTCCCTTTAATAATCATAGTGAGAGATAATACAGATTCCACTGCAGACTAACAGGTTCTACTGGGCTGTATGCCAAACAGATGCAGCTTGAATAACAAAAACTGATAGATGTCTCTATTTTGTCAGAGCTCAAAAATCAAAACATCTGAAGGAATTTTGTTTTCAAAAATCTCATACCAGCAAAAACAGCACACACTGCTATACAGCTAGCATTACTTTAAATTAGCAACATAACTTGACAATCTCCCCCATTCAAATGATTCTCAGATGACCAGACCCACAGCAATCTAACATTTTGGTGATACATGCATCAGAACTACTTTCCCTGTGTTTTCCCTTGTCAGGCTGAAATCAAAGCATTGAACTGAGGGAACTGAACTGAGGAAAAAAAAAGACAGCTTTGGGTTGCTGCACATCTAAATGGAGAGACAGCAAAGGAGGAACCAAAAGCTGAAATGAACTGGTTAGGAAATTAATTTGTGTATTGAGTCACCACAAAACATGAGGTACTTCACGTTCAGGGCTTTCCCTACTTTAGAAGCTACAATGGGAAGAAAATACAGCAAAGTATAGGTTATCTGACTCATCCAATCATAGGTTTTACCACAGGCAGAGCTCCAATTATGCCTTCAATCTGAGTTCCAGATGGGAACGTGAAGATTAACATTGTGCAGGATTACAAGGAAATAAATGGCATGCAGAGAACAATAAAGAGAGAGAACCAAAAGAGCAAAGACAGTGCTTGGGAACAGCAGTAATGGCACACAAGGTAAGAATACCACTTGGAACACAGACTGGCAATGATGGAAATAAGTGCTCTCATTCTTGAACGCTTGGTGACTGAAAGGAGATTGTCTCCCCTTGCATGTGTGTGGACATGTATATCAATGCAAACACTTTTTCTTCTTTCAAAGCTAATGCTGATGCAAACAGATTAAAGCATAGCCAGAGTTCTTCTGTTGACTGATAAAACACTTTCATCAGCTAGATCAGTGAGTCTTAAAATAACAGGCCACTTTCTGTAGAACTACAAGCAATTATAAATTAAAGGCAGCACACAGCCTCACAATACTTCAGCCATCCTACAAGGAACTAATGCTGTCCCTCCAGAGCAGACATCTGCTTCAGCATTTTCACATACAGTTAACTCCCAGAAGAAGCATTTGGCTCATGCAGTGATAAACCAACTTCATGATGTAAAATATACCACCTCCCTGCCTTTGTCATGGGAAATGCTACACAAGTCTCATATTATTATCCCCAGCAACTGAACATGAACTTGTCTGACTTTGGTCAATCCATTAACTGTAAACTTTGGTTTACCTGTTAACCCTCTGAACAGTGTGAAACACAGCCAGATGTTGGATTAGACAATCAGATAGATAATTTTATAAACTGGGTAAGTAACAGGCAAAATTTAAGAAAGAATTTTTCACTTAGGTAACCCCTCAAAGGGAAAACTGAGAGCCTGTTAAAAATCCCACATCAGAGAAGAAAAATACTAAGTTTGTTCTGTTTCAGTTCTGGAAGAGACTATCTTATACTGATGGCAAAATACGTTTCTATTGAATTCTGCTCTCATAAGTCATAAGGATTTTTGCCATCACCTTCCCTGGGGACAGATGTTTATCCCTGTCCACAGCAAGGTAGAATGATCTCTATTTTTTAAAGGACCAAGGTGCAACCTCAGAGATAAACTTGAAGGGACACAAACGGAAGTTGGGTTGGGAGGTAGACCAGAACCACCAGCAGCTAACTTTGAGTTTTGATTCATTGCCCAGAACATCACTTTCTAAAAACAAAACCAAAATTCTCTTCTATACTTTCAGTCAGTGAACACAAAAGACAGAACAGAGGAGCCATACAAATTTGGCATGCCTGGATTCACAGAGCTCCTTTTGTAAAGGATGTGTTCTAAGAGATAAGAGACAAGACACGACACAGCAGAAAGTGCAAAATACCCTTCAAAAACCCACATAAGCAATTTTTGTTTGAGAATGGGAAAGTTTCAGTCATTCTGGTATCTCAATGCAAGTCCTATAAGCCTGCCAGCATAGCTAGAAGACAAGTCTCAAGGATTTTGGTAGCTTACTTTGTTTCCCCTTGGGGAAGGCAGAAGAAAGAGAAGAGAACATGCTTGAAGGAAGGAGATGTTAGAAATCCAAGCCAAGTTCTGCCCTGGGTCTCATTCTTAGTTTATTACACTTTTTGTCATGTTTATTTTTTTATTTGAGTAGATTACCTATAATTTACAGTAGGTACACATACAATGAGGAACTTCTTATCAGAATGCAAATATTAGCTTTAGACAGGAAAAATAAGTATTCTTCCCTCTTGTCATTCTGTGACTTGGTACTCACTCCAGCAGCTGCTACTACTCCTGCTAGCCAGAGTTAAGAGAAGTCTGACTGAGCTTGCACTCTGATAATGGGAATGAACATCCTTCATGTCAGCAATATTACTGTCTTACTCTCCAAGTCAAATGTCAACAGCACATTAGGACTTTAAAAAATCCTAAAAAGCGTTTAGGGTTAGAGGTGACCAAAAGCTGCTCCCTCAGCAGTGATTTATCTGCATTCTGGATTTACTCTTCAGCAGCAGTCCAAGGACAGTGACCATAGGGAATGCCCTACAGCACTGCAGGGAGATCCGCACACGATGCCTTGGTCACCGGGCATCCAGCATCAGAGAGAAGCAGCCTTTTGTCTCCTTCCAGCTCAACAGTCTGGAAAGAATGCCAGCTGCACTATTTTGGCTCTCCATACTTAACAATAAGCCGAGACTGCTACTCAGATAAGCCCACAGCCCAGGAAAATTTAGTTTGACCAGGAATGTCAGACTTAAGGGGGAAGGACAAGCAAAGTCTTTGCTCGAAGATATAAGAACACGCCACTGTCACCATTAGTGGCAGACCCCAAAGGCCATAGTATCAGCCAGTATCTGCTCTGTCTCCAGCAGCCCTATGGTTATTTATTCCAGTGGAGTATCAAGCCTTTTACATTTACACAAGGTACAGAAGCGTCAGTGAATACAGATTTCTGTAAATCTTACTTTCTAAAATATTATTCATCAACGTATAATTCAAATGGTAATTAAGAAGCGCTCACATGATTGATGACACATTTAAATTACAGGTTTCCAGCGTTTTTTTCTCAGTAAAGACAACTTCCTTTTTCACGTGCCACTTTTTCAAAGTGCAAGTCCATCTAACAGATGTCTCACAGATCTACTTGTCAATGTAACAAGTTAAGACTTCTTTTTATTACAACAAATGGTATAAACCACACAGCATTCTCTTAAACTCAATATTGACACATCTGCTTACCACGTGTATTAGTAGCCATGTCAGCCACTTTCTGAAAGGCATCCAAAAAGGCAGCAGCTGCTACTACTGTAGTCCTGAAATGCATACAGATAACAAAACATTAGCAGTATCTCATTGATGCCTATTTAATTACTGCCAAAAACATTTAGGCTTATAAAGAATAACACTGTGAACTTGCAGAGGCCACAAAAAAGCATTCTCTTTTTTATCTGAACTTAGCCTTTTCCCTCCTTCATTTCTTAATCCCTTCCATGCTTTGTGTTAGCACTATGGACTTGGAGGCAGCCACACTAATTCCATGCTGAGAATTGCACAGGACAGGTGCTGTTTCAAAAGAGCACAGCCACCCTCCTTCTAGCTGATTTCCTCTGATGAAGTAATATTAAGCAGTCAAACACGAAAAACAAACCTAACACATTATACTTCACCCATTAGTGAACAAATTACAGCAACTGCTATTTTCAGGGAACATGCGTATTTTAATAATAAACATGCAGGAACTTCCTTTTATCTAGGATCCTGGCCAAACAATTGTGCATTTTTCTTGTGGGGGGAGCATGAGCATCCCTTGAAACAGAAAATTTCTTGGAAATCAGACTGGTCTGGAGTTCTTGGACAAATAGAAAAGTGGGAAAAGAAAAAAAACCCCTCAGTTTGAAGAAAAAAAAAATAAAACTATTCAAACCCACAAAAACCACCAATCCCCAAACCCCCAAAATAAACAAAACCCCTTTCTGATCTAGTGCTCCTCCAAGCAGGACCCTTCCTGAGAGGTACACAGCAACCTCAGACTTTACAATCCAAAGTGTCAACCTCACTAGCCCAATCTCCCTCCATGTCTGGAAAGCACCCACAGACTACACATCTGTTCAAGTGGACAGCAAACGTGAGTTACAATTTTCCAGACACGTTTGTTCTAGATAAGCATGCCCCAGAGCCCTGAACACCTCAGGTCAGTCCTGATTTCTGAAGGTTTATAGTCTGGTTGACCCAATTAAAGACAAAGTAGGCCAGGGCTCTACAGGTAAAGCACAATTGTGCCCTCTCTACAGTTACCTCATGGTTCAGTTTCTGCACATCTTTTCTAACACTAACTCTGATTTTCTCTCCTGATGGTGTCAGTCAGCCTTTTCAAGCAAAATTCAGAACAAGGACTATCATACTCACTTTATTTCAAGAGCTCCTTGCTAGCCTCAAAAAACCCGACAGACTTGCAGGGAAGCTGATCCTCGGCCAGAAAGACCACAGGACTGCTTAATTAGGTCAGATTTTATGCAAGTCTCACTCCAAATATGCTCAAGCTACAGAGGACATAACTGGCAGTGTAGTAAATGGCCTACTGACAGCACAAAAGATTTGAACACACACAGAAGAAAACACCCCAGGCATGAGAGGACCAAGCAAATGCATAAGGACTCTCCACATGCCCAGGAGATTAAAGGGAGGGCAACCCCCCACCCTGACAGCTAGCTAGCAATATTGGGCCCTAGAACCAGAAAATCTTTTCTAAAATTTTCCTTAACACTGTTTGTGATGTCCCTCTTCCAAACTCACGGGTCACACTGTTATTCATGTACTATGTTGTTAATTATTAATTATATTGCTAATAACAAAGTTCCATTTCCCCAGTAACAAGATCCAGAAAGACCTGGCTGCAGCTCAAATGACATCTGCTGTCCTTTATCAGAGCACACAGAAATGAAACAGCAGCAAAAGGCTCACATTTGCTAGAAACAAACAGCAAATCCTCGAACACAGGCTTTCAAGCTGCCTGCTTGCATGTCCCTGTAGCACTGCACTGATTGAATGCAACACCACAGGACTGGGAAATAAACAAAACTATGCCTCATGCCATCCCAGACAGCCTGTGTTTGAAGAGTATAAAAGGTTAGGAAAGTTCTCCATTTCTCTTCTTTCTCTACTTCCTCTGCATCTTCCATACTCACTGTGATATGATTGCTGGAAAAGGAAAAAAAACACACGCAAGAGTGGCATGTCAGGCATGGTGTAGCCAAACAGCATATTCCAGCTGTTTGGGACAAATGCAGCTAACCCCCAGCTTCTTTGGGAATGGTTCATAATGCAACATGGAACCACAAACCAGACTGCCAATAGCCTGCTACTACTACAGCTGCTGGGGAAAAAAACCTGGTGCTTTGTAGAGCAGAGAGGAGAATGTGGTTTGGGGAGAGTTGTTAGGAAATGGAGCTTGTATTTGTATTAGCAGAAATTAGCAGAAAAATTTTACAAATTAATGAATTCTAGAGGTAGAATTGGTCTGAGTGTGATACTTCTGCCATATCTTAAAAAATCCAGAATGCCATTTCCAAAGTATACCCCAGACACTTAAATTTTAAAATTCACCAACATATGATCCAGCAAAGAATTTCCCTTTATTTTTAAGTCTGAAGAAAATGCTGTTAAGGCTATCAAGGATTTTTTAGTATTTTGAGCCCTCTTTCAACATAACCTCAGCACTAATAAAAAGGGCAACATAGACCTAACTCCAAATATGTGCTCACTAAACAACAATAAATTATCTTTCCAATTTTTCATCAAAATCCATGTAATTTCACTCATTTTGTGTTTACTATGTATAGCTGGTGGCATATTGTGGATTTTCCAAAATACATTAAAACAGCACTAGTAGGATTCAAAAAATTACATGCAGGTGTTGACTAAAATATATGCACAATTTTACTAGGACTGCTTACAAAATTATCCTTGCAAAAGCTGGATTTAATCTTAACATTTGCATACCAAGGAACTACAGGGGATCTTGACCGTGTAACTTGAAAACTTACCGAAGCTGAGACTGCAGTTTCCCAGCTTTATTTATAAAATCTTCCCACACTGGGTAACTTCCCTGCAAGAAAAACAAAACACAACAATGAACACTTAATTTGAGCATTCTGATTTTAATACTATAGATCAAATTAAGCTAGATGTAAAACAATAACTAAAACTGTACTAAATCCTAATCCATGAACACCAAAATCGACTGCTTCTGAATCCAGATGAAACAGTAGTCCTCTGATGAGGCTTTACAGTTTTTGTGAACAGAAACACTGGGCAAGAGGGACTTAACTGAAGCAGCAAAAAGAAATGCCTTCTTTGGATGGATACAGCAAAAACCAAGCCCATACAAAGAGGGTACTAGTACACTGCAACAGCATGTACAGAGTAGCTCCCAAAACCAAAAGCAGCATCACAATTATTCTTCTTTACCAATTAATCATCTGTTTTTTCCAGGTTCAGAGCCTGTACAATAAAAGTGTGACTTGACCAAAGACCACCTCAAGATAACTCTGTACTCAGACACAGAGAAGCACAGTGACAGCTCAAGACTTTCCCAACAGCTGCCTTGTCACTGCAGGACCTGTTTCCAAAACAGTCAAAAGCCTTGGAGCCAATTTATGCATTGAAGCTGATAAAATAGCATGGCATTGAGTGTATACAAAGTGCTTAAGAAAGTTTAATTCCTCTTGACCTCAAGTTTCCTGTAAAATTTTTACTATATTTTTTACTAAATTGGATTAAAAATCAAGGCTTTACTTAGAATATGGACACAAAGTATTCTTGCAAGTCCTGATCTTTATTTGCCAAAGCTAAAACAAACAAAAAGATGATTTTTAGACTGAAATGGCTCTCTGCAGAGCAAGTATAAATTTTCTGCTAACAGCAAAAATGCTGGAGAAAGAAACCGCAAAACTTCCCTTTGATTGGAGTCTAGAGAGTAAAATAGAATATCCCTGCTTCCTTTAATAAAGGTATAAGACTTGCTGTTACCAGAGCAACAACACAATAAAACCCAGATAAGGCAGATCCTCAAGGCTAACATTACCCTGGCTCTGACTGGAAGAGGTTGCAAGCAAGTGCAGTTTGCTTGTGGCAAACTCAATCCACCCTTATAAACTGGTCTGCTTTTTGTAAGTAAAATAGAATCCACAGCCCACACTGCTGTGAGAGACAGTGTTTTGTTTCGCAGGGCAAAGACAGGCCCTTCCTCAAAAGCTGTCAGACAAATTCCAGCTCCTCAGTACACCCTGGCAAGGCAGCTCCCAGACACCTGCTCGGGAGCCTACTGG
>VYXD01012568.1:64877-80121 GCA_013397195.1 Hylia prasina | reverse complement strand
TATATATTACACATTGTTAGGTGTTTTTTTAAAAAAAAAAAAAAAAAAAAAAAAAAAAAAAAAAAAAAAAAAAAAAAAAAAAAAAGAGAGAGAGACCCTAAACAATGCAAATCAGGTGTTCATAAAACCTTGTTATACCCCACACATGACAGAGCCAATGGTAAATACAGAACGGTAAAGAGAGAATAGCAGTTATCTGGGTGGCAAGACCTAGAATATAAAGTGCTTTGTGCTAGGCAAAAAACTGTCAGACATTTCAAAAATGAAAGAAACCCAATTATTTAAAAAAGGCAAAAAAATGCTATTTCCTTAAACCTATTAGTCTTACTGCAATCCCTACTCTGAAGCCCGTCTCTCCTCTCATTGTCACCTGCACGCCATGCATGCATAATGCATATGTATGCCTGGAGCCCTGAAAGCCCTGACAATCACCAGCAGGGCCCAAGGCTTCACGGGATTCTCCAGCAGAATGCAAGCCGGCAAGCAGAGGATACCAAAGCAGCCTGATTATGTTTCCATCTCACTGGTGTACTATCCAGCTAAACACACCTGATGGCATGCAGGAGATTGACACCAGCCCTGCGTTTAGCCGCTTCCCAGGGAAGCTCAAGACAATCCTATCAAAACACAGCTCAGGAAGAAACCCCCTTTTTTTATTTTGTGGTCAGGCTGGAAAGCAAAATTGGAAAAGTCAAACACTTCCACAACTATTCAGTTCTTGTCTATAAAAATGCTGTTTTCCTCAAACCAAGCCTGCTCAAGTAAGCTGCAACAGCACACTTTATTTAATAGTTAGCTATATTTGTTTGGTTGACATCAATGCAGTTTGTTTACCTGGGATCCCTATACAGTGGCCAAGAGCCCCTGATCTCATTTCAGATATTAGAAAAATTGAGCTTTTATGGGTTTTTTATGTCACTGAATTAACACCTTTGCTGGTGGATTTTGTTGGAGTTCTTTTTTTTTGCTTGTTTTTGCATTTTTAAAGAAAACCTTCCAACAGTATTACATTAGTCTTGCATTATCTGCTCAGCTTGGCATGTCTTGATCTCACTAATAAACTCAGCTGAAAGTAAGAGACATGCACTTCATCTGGGTTCCAGAATAATTTACTCTCACTTTTCCCTGCTGAAGCCACATGAATAAGCTCATCTCCCCCTCAGATCATGAAGTCACACACTAAATCGCATCACTCCTTTCAGCTTTTCTAAAGAACATTTCCACCATCATATCCCTGCTGGAACCAAAACCCCCTTCATTCCTACCTAGAGAAAAAGTGCTCAACACCTTCCACTTCACAAGACCAAATAACCAGGGGTTTATCCCAACTCCAGCACCTGGGAAGCAAGGAAGCCATTTAAGTGATGCCTGTTTGGACAAACCAAGGAGCTGGCAGGAATCAAACTGGTGCTGTAAATCTGCCCTGAGCAGCAACTCCTTCTCCAAGACCTCTTCCTGTGCCACCTGGAGCACGGCAGTCCCGCTGTGTCACCTCCAGCAACTGTTCTTGCTGTTGTCAAAGCAGTGTCAAGAGAAATGTCAACAGTGGTGGAAAACACACAAATCCTTGATTCGACATGTATTACTTTCTCAATTTAAACACAAAGAAACAGCAGGTGGATTTCAATGTCTTTGTCCAAGACGTGCTTTTGAGACATAAAGCCTCTTCTGAAGAGTAATAACACAGTAATTTTAATGCTGCCTCTCCCAGAGTTTCTTCTGCTCCCCCTGCAATTTCCAATTTCAGCTGGTTGATAACGAAAATAATTTTTTCCCCTTTTAAATGTCAGGCCTGGTGCTATCTGTGAAAGCAGGAGGCCTCCCCCAGGTCCAGCCACGCTTAGGGAAAAGCTACGGCAGGATTCTGGGTCACAAACTCCCATTTAGCTCCTCATGGATTAAGCCAGGGATCGATTACAGTGAGGGTTTGTATAAATAATTTTCTTAAAAATTGTTAAAGCATTAATCCAAGGACTGTTTCCCCCAAAATAACTTTGTGTCCAATTATTTCTTCATCATCGAAGGAAGAAATTTGACCTGTCCTCCATGGAAATGGGTGTTTCCCACTGCCATATGACACTCCATGGCATCAGGGCCCCTGGAGCTCCTCAGTGGGGCTCAGCTGCCCGCCCAGCAGGTCAGCAGTAAGCTGCAGCATGCCATTATCCTACCCCATTGCTTAATTAGTGGGCTTATAGGTGATTAGTCACCTGATCCCACAGCCAGCTCCAGCTAATCTATGCCAAACACAGGCAGGGAAAACACGGAAAACACCTTTCTGCCTCAGGGCTGAGAAACAAACTGGTGCCTCGTGCCTGTCACTCAGGTAGCCGGTCCGCAATTAGGGACATGAAACAACTTCCCCTCAGGGCCAGCAAGTGCGTCTGGAAGTGCCAGACACCAACACCCAGACATGGGCGGGGTCCTCCACAGCTCCTGGACTGCCACAGGGAAAGGGTGGACCATCATCACCCAATCCCATCCCACACCCAGACTCAGGGTCATGGGCAGATGTCTTAATTTTTGTCCACCTTCCTCACCATTCACATCTATTTTAATTGGGAATAAATTTCATCTTCTCCACTCAGGTCTGGTTTGCTCGTGACAATAACTAAGAAGTGATTTCCGTGTCTTTGTCTCAATCATTGAGCTTCTTCTTACTATTTTCTCCCCCATCCCACTGAGGAAGAGGAGATAAAAAGCAGCTGGCCAAGGTCAGCCTACCACACTAGGGAAGAGTAGGAAATTATCACCAAGATGCAGCTTTGGAAAAAGAACTTAAGCCTTGGGTGGAAGGGGTTTTTTTATTATTATTATTTTATTTTGTGAACCAGCACAACCACCCTACATAAACAAAACTCGAAAGAAGATTTATAGAAGATAGTTTTTCCCTTCCTTTCAGGCCAGTAGATCCCACACCAGGAGTGAGAAGACACACATGAGAAACAAAGATTTCTCAAAAAAAGGAAGGGTAGACTTGCAGCAAAGGATCCTATTTACTGAAATTGTTATTGATGACATCTAATGGCAAGAATAGAAACCCAGATTGCTGTATCTAAGATTACAACTTGAGTATGACCAGCCTTGACAGTTTTAAAATGTTCTGTCACTCTTTTTGCCAAGAAGTTAAAATTTTTCTTTTCCCATTAAGCAAAAAGATGCTTACTTTATTACTTTATTTCCATGAGCCCCAATTCCCACGGACAAGACTCATTCCATCTTCAAAAAACCCTTGACAGTGTTAAGTGTTTTCATTTATCAGAAAGGCTTTGCAGCCCTATTACCCGCTCTTGCTGGGACACCAAGTACAAAGGCAGCACTAAGAGTCTGGAATCTTGTTCACAGCAACAACCCATCTGAAATTCTGGGGCAGGGGGAAAGAGACAGGGAGGTGCTCTTCAATAAAGCAAATCCAGAATCTAATTTTGGCTGTTTTAGCTAGAGAGGTAACAGAGAGAGAAACCAGGCAAGAGCAGTGGCTCAGTTTTATCTCAAGGGTTATCAAACCAAGAGCTGTATGCCTTCCAGGAAAGCACTAACAATGACTTAACTGAAAGACTTCAATGAAAAGGGAAACAACCCAACTACACAGGCTACAGGAGTTAGAACTTCTCCACCTCAGTGGTGTTGTTCAGCTATGATAAGCTAAAAATTGAGTCCCAAACACACAACACACACAACAGCGTTACAGAGCTCCATGCCCTAGTAACACATTCAAATGCCATACATCTATTTTTGGAATAAAAATTGTAACTTGGCTTGTGCATGTGTCCTCCTACCCCTCCAAAGTAAATTACACTGGAAACAAAAGATTGCTTTTTATATTTTTACCAGATAACAGAATCACAAGGATTATTATGAATGTCTCATTTCTGTGGCATTCACTACACTACCTCCAAGTAGCAAAGAGACTTTATTGTGCTAAACACCACACAAGGTCACAGATGTTACAAATGGCAATCAACAAGTATGGCTTGCACTTAGAGACTACCACTTTTCCAGAGTCCTTTAACAAACAAAACCAGGAAAGAGTGGAGGGAGAGGGGACAGGAAAACAGTAACAGTCTGAAAGAAAAAGAAGGGGTGGGGGAAAGAAGAAAAAAAAAAAAGAAAAAAGAACGGGAAAAAAAAGGGTTCCAGCCACAGATGTCTCTCAGCATACTGGAAGACAATGGCTGACAGTCAGTTTCCCTTCTCAGGTCTAACATTTGGCACTAGAAGTTCTTCCTCTTTTCTACAAGAATCAATCGTCAACTGGGTGAAAGAGCACTTGGCCAGCCATAACTTCAAGAGTTACAAAGTGCTACCAAACACTAATACATCCTCTGTACAATCCACTCATTTAACCAAGTCCATGACTCATGGACACGACTGCCTAGACCCTTAACAAGTCACAAATGGTCTCACAACATACAGGTGAGCAGAGAATCAGCATCATCTTGCCTGAAGTTCCTAATTGCTCTTCTTCATCCAAAAAACTCTGCTTGTTGGCTTTGCCTCTTTCTACTTTGAAAAGCATCAAGAGCCTGTCTCATGAATGTTTCTAAACTGCATTTAAAATCTCAAATCTTTCAACACACTGAAACAGGAATTTTGCTGGCAAGAGGGACTTCACTTTTTATAATGACAAAGAGTTGTACGCAAAACCTATTCCATTAGTCCTTTGGTTTTACCCACCTATTACAAATACACAGAATCACAGAATGGCTTAAGTTAGAAGGGACATTTAACAACCATCTAGTCCAAGCCCCCTGCCATGAGCAGGAATACCTTTTACTAGATCAGGTCATTCTCAGCCCCATCCAAACTGAACATGAACACTTCCAATGATGGAGAATCCACAGCTTTTCTGGGCAATCTTTTTCACTGTCTCACAACCTTCACTGTAAAATAAATCAATTTGTGTCCAATCTAAATCTACTCCATCTACTCCCTATTTCTTATATTCAGAATGAGAACTCAGCTACTGATTTCAAGAGCATCCCATAGCCTGATGCTGTCCATCCTCTCTTTTCCAGTGGTGCAGGAAAAGAAATAATCAGTTTGGCTTCAGCAGAGAAGTTTCAGATTGCACAAACCATTCAACTATGAGACCAGGTAACAGGCAACTCTGAAAGGTCGGGCAGCTTCCTTTCACTAGAACTCTTTCAGGAAGAGTAACACATTTGTATAGAGGTCTTGCAGAAATACTGCTACAAGACAAGGAAATGGATCACCTGATTTCAAAGTCCCATCCTTCTTTCTAAGCTAAAGGTATTGCCCTGCATAGGGGAAGTTTGAGCTTAGCTCCATCAGCAAGAGGGACTCTCAACTTGTGCTGAGCCAGGAATGAAATGGCAACAACAGCAAGACGTGAACTTCACGGGATTTCACAGCAAGAGCTGAACACACACACGGAGGAGCAGACAGGTACAGACTCAAGGTCTGAGAGATTATAGCGCATGCAGGTGAAGGTAAAAGCACTTTAAAGATCACAATAAGATGTCATTTAAGCAGTAACTACTCTTCAGGAAAGAAAGCAGGGGTAATTAAAATCACAGTCTTGTATCCATATATTTACTTCCATTATTTCTGTGTCTTGTTTAGGGAATGGCAGGATTAGAAACTAGTTTCCCTCACACTGCATAGTATAAACAGGCATGCCAAGCTTTGCTTTTCAAGGTGATACATTATCACAACATTGAAAATTATTCAACAAAACACTACTGAAGACATCTCACATGCTATTTAAAAAGACTGTCAACTGGGTATTTCTTCTGTGTATCACAGAACCATGTCTTTAGTATTTTCAAAACTGTTTAGTTTTTGGTTTAAATAGTACATTAGGACAATAAAGAAAACAGATAATGACATGAAAAAAAAAAAAATCAAGACTAAAATCCAGTCAGGAAAGTCCAGAAAAGCGTATCCACACCACTGGGGTAAAAAACCCAAACAACAGCACAGATATCCATTTTTTCTACATTCTCAAACCACCTGAAGAGCTCTAAAGAATGCCCACTTGCCTTAGCAGCACTAAAATACAGCACTGTCTTGCAAGAACACACATATTTATTAAATCTCACTAATCATTTAAAGGGGGAGGGAACCTAAGTCTGGTACCATTCTGTTGTCAGAGTCTGGAGTCTTTAATTTGTATTATAATAACATCTGCACTGCATTAGCCCATGCTTAAATATCCCCAGTGGAGGATACCAGTTGCTCTATGGTTGTGACTCCAATCTGTAGTACAGCAAGGACCTGTGAAAAGTCATCCTGGCTTACAAATCCAACTCGTGAGTCTCCTTCTATGTCAATAGCGACCATGTCAAATCTGTACTGCCCACAGCTCAGTTTCATGGTTCATAAGATGAAGAAATGCAGTTCCAAAGCAGACACTTCATGGTTTAAATCCAAGATTGGGTAATTAGCAAACAGAAGTTAGACTCATACTGTGAGAAAATACATCATGCATAAACATACAGTCTCTCCTTCTCTAAACATAGGAAGTTATTCACAAGACATGGGGGGCGGTGGGAAACAACTAGCCACATCTTCTAGAGATCTTTTATCCCATGCCACATTAAAAAAGCTGGACATTAATTAGTCTTCCAGAGGAAGCATTTAGTTCCACATTCTTCACTGCAGGTCTGAACAAGTTTGCAAGCCTGAATAGCAGATTTCTCCTCAGAGACTCATCAATACCGCCTTTCATCCACACGATCATTAAGTGGCCACTATACATACTCAGCAGCTATTTTCTAAACCCACAATATTTCAGCTGGATCAAAACGAAGATAATTTAAATATCAGAAGGCAGTCAGTCAAGTTAATACCTACACAGGACAGCCTCAAGCCAATACCCCTGTGTTGGTAACGTCACCAGCACCACTGGGGTCTCATCACTTCTTTCCATGGAAGCAGAAACCCTAATTTCTGACCATCCCCTCAACACTCCATGCCACAAGCAGTCATATCGTAACAATCTCCAGGACCCAAACTACTAAAGCACTTGAGCCGACCAGAAAAGTATCTACTGGGAGAAAGGAGCAGCCAGGTACCCAAGTTTTTAATGCTTATTAAACTTTGCCTCATGACAGACAGTGAAGTGCAAGTATGTTTATCGAGGCTACTTTCTTTCCATTTTTTTCATGAGAAGACAAATAATCCCTTTCAGGCTCCAAATTAGACCCTTGCTTTGCTCCTGGGCAATGAGCATCTATGTGGTTTGCTCATGGATGGTATTGTTAACAGACATCACAAATACAGCCCTATTAACAAAAAATTCCAAATTATGCCTCTACACAGAAGGCTTCATAGACATTGCAAAGCACACATGTGACTTCTGTGGGGAAAAAAAATGATACCTCTCATGCTCTGGTGAGAAGCATGGAGGCAGTTTATGTGGAAGAGAAAATGGGAACAAATGTGAACCTTTCTGTACCATGAACCAAGTGTCTCTAGTTACACGCTCATCAGCAGCATTGTGACACCAACACAAGCTCTTCCTGCAAGAATGGTTTTTTTAGGAATGACTCTACTCCAGCTGGCATCCTAGAATTCAGATCAGCTATGTATCACCTATGGTTGTTGACCAGAAGAGTGAAAAGTACACAGCTCATACAAAACTCCACAAGACACAAATTCCTTATGATCAACCAGCTTATGGTTAAGATGTTCCAGTCAGGCTTCTCCACTAAAAACTGAGAGAGGTCCTGCAGTTTCAGTTACAGGAGAGGAGTTCAGGATACTTCTGATGAGAATTTATCAGTCATTTTTAGATCTCATCTCTTCTGCCTGCAAACACCAGGTTATCGCAGGGGTGAACAGCAACACATCTTAATCAGTAAAAACAAAGTATGTGAAGATAGAAACCTATTATACTGGGAATGTAAACAGCATCCCCTCATTAGCTCCATGTTGTAGATGCACCCAATTTCTTCTTGTCCTAGGGGGAGGGAGTAGAAGTCACTAAACCTGCAGCCATAGCTTGCCTTTCTGTAAAATGGGAGCCATTCTTTGCAGCCAAGTCACACAGAGAGCACTTTGAAGATGAAAGCTACCAGACATTTTGTCTCCAATCCTTCCAAACATCTTGGCATTCAAGCTATCTCCGACAAGCAGGAAGAAGTCAATCAATGTCCTTAAAGGTCAGCGTAGATCCCAGCAAACAAAGCAGTACTTGGCACCTTACAGTATCAAGGTAGACATAATTTTCAAAAGGAAAATGCATTTCTATATATGTAGCCTAAAGAGACTATTTTATTCTGAAGAGTAGCATCTCTATGATATTAACACAAACTTCTCTGTACTTATCTTTGCACACTCTGAAGTAGACCAAAAAGCCTTTTTAGACATAGTTCCTATTTTGCTCTCTGCTTATCTTCAAGACCACACTGTGTTTGGGTAGACCATGAACCTTTAAAATGTTCTTCAGAAGCTGAAAACACTGACTGCTATGCAGGAGATGCTGTTCATAGATTCACAAGAACACTCCATCCACTCTTGCAACTTCTATACTTAAAAAAAAGCAAAAAAATTGAGCTTTTCAGGTATTTTTTAACAAATATTTGGGTTCAGTTCATGCACACTCAGAACTCAGGAAGGAAGCAGCAACCTCCACTGAATATCACCCTCTGTTAGGTATTAACCAGCACTAAGCCTGTAATTACACAGACTTCTTGTTCTCCAACATTTGTTCAGTCAATTGTGTTTCATGCAGCACTGCACAACTCCTTCCACACTTAGAACCTCACAAACCTTATTGTGCTGCTCTTGGTATCCTGCCAGGTCCAAAAGGAGTACTCGTAACAGATATTAAAAATCCTTGCTCCGGGTATGTCACAGGATAAGAGGCAGCCCCCTACACACTTAGGCAGCAAATGTTCAGCAGTTGTATAAATTAACACTCACACAAGAGTATTTGGATCGAGAAAGCATGTGTCCCTAAAATATAAACTACTTGTGACCAAGTATGTTCCCAGCTATGCCATGTTGCTTGAAACCCAGCGTCTAGGCAGGCATGCAGTGGCTCTCCTCCTGCACCATCTTCCAGCCTTTGCTGCATGTCAATCCCTCCCCCTCCAAGATGTTTACAGAAAGATACTGCAGCTGCTTGGAGAAGGCAAGAATTTCAGTGTACACAAACCAACTGCCTGAGCAAGCAGATTGTTGGGAGGCAGAGGGGAAAGAAATCAGAGCAGCCAGCTATGCTCCCAATGCCTTGGTCGTAAAACCTTTGAGGAACAAAGTAAGTGGGAAGAAAAGCTCCAAATTAACTCATTTCAGACTTTTGGTGAAGAGGAAGAAAGACCAGCTAACTAGGTTTGAAATAAATAATTGTCCTAAAGACTGTTGTGCATGTCAAGTGTGCTTCCTCTCCAAGCCTGTACTTACCTGTTGCACAGAAAATCACAGAATGCTTTGGGTTGGAAGGGGCCTTACAGACCATCTGCTCTAACCCCCCTGCCATGGGCAGGGACACCTTCCACTAGACCAGGTTGCTCAGGGCTCCATCCAACCCGCCCTTGAACTTCTTCCAGGGAGGGGCAACCCCAGCTTCTCAGGAAAATTTGTTCTCAACACATCGTAAAAAAAAAATTCTTACTTATAGCCAGTCTAACCCTGCCCTCTTTACTGAAGCCATTCTCCCTCATCCTGTCACTACATACCCTTGTCAAAAATTGTTCTGCAACTCTCTTGCAGACCCTTTTTGGTACTCAGGGTGCAATAAGGTCTCCCTGGTTCATACAGTCATGCCTCTCAAATCTGTCCAAGTCCCTCTGGATGGCATAGCTCCCCTCCAGCACGGTGACTGCACCACCCAGTTGGGTGACATCATCAAACCTGCTGACGGAACACTCAATCCCACTGTCAATGTTACCAACAACGATGTTAAACAGTGCTGGTCCCAGTACATGACACATTTGTTTTTCCTTACAGTAGTTATCATCCTTAACAGCTGAACTGAAACTAGCCCTTAAAATCATCCAACTGAACATTCCTAATCTCCACAGAGATCTCAAGCTTCAAATAAAGCACAGCTGGGGAAGAGCTGTTGCACTACAACACGTCACGGTAAAATAAATTTGCCCAGGTTCTCTGGTACATGTGTGCTGTTCCTTGGATTAACATCAACGCTGAGGACTCGCAGCTGTACTTGCTGTAGTAACTGTCTCAGAAGTTCTATTTGTTTCATCAAATATTTTTCCTGATTATATTATTTGTGTGACTATCACAAGGACATCCCTTGTGAGCAAACAGGGCTATCTAACAAACAATTCTCAACCCTTGATGTGGCCACTCCTGGTCCCATCTTCTACAAAAGCAAGATTAAAATGCTGCCTCTCACAGACCACTTTCTAAAAGCAGATAAGAGGCTGCAAAAACATAAATGTTTCTCATGCCCATATGTTCACATCTCTCTCTTCTGCTTTGATCAGGAGCTTTGCGTGGCTGAAGGAAAAGGTGCACCACTGCCTAGTCCAGGAGACCCAGCACCTCCTCTAGATTATTAAAGTAGAGGTTACTGACATAAGTAAAAAGTTGATTTTATTGAGCTTTCAGCTAAACAAATATAAATAAGGCACATACACATATAATAAAAGAGTTTCTAAATATCTCCAAACCTCAGACATACGTTAGGACCCTTGTTTCAGAACAATACCTGCTCATCTCTCACATGCAGGGAGATGAATGAGACTAACTGGTAATACGCACCTGACCCATAAAAATTTAGTAAATCCTCTGACTTGGTATAAATGAAGTTACAGACAACCCGTGTTCATCCAACTGTTCATTACTCATCTTCCTCTCATGCCCACCCCACAGGTGACAGGTGCTGTACATACACAGCAAGCCTCTGCTCTGTCAAAACACATGCTGGCAGAAGAGGCAAGACAAATAAAGAGAATGCTAAAAGCCCAAGAAACACCATCAAGTGATGAACTACAAACACAGCCAATTTCAATGTATTCAGAGGTGTTGTTTTTTTTTCTTCAGGATTGTGGAGAACAATGTGATTAAAAGGAATGTAAAATCAACTCAGAAGGAAAAGCAGCCTTAAAGAAAATCTGCTCTGCATGAGAATACAAGTTCTTTTGAAACCCATCTGCAACAGGCCCTCCCAAAAATTAACTGCAATCATTTGCTTTGCACTAAAAGAGATATTGAAATGAACAGCACATTGCAGCATCTCATTTCTCAATTGCAAGAAATGAGTTACAAACCATTCAGATCAAATACTCCCTTCCCACAGGGAGCTACAGAAAATTCACCACATTCAAAAACAAGTCACATGGCGTCTGCACCTAGCATACAGGACTACTCCTCTGAGGGGATATGCACATTTTATTTTTATAAACTTTGATTGCTTTGAAAAAGATCTTGCATAAGGGTGTAACAAATCGTAAGTTCCACATGCTCATAGCATGGCATAGTGATGTATCACAGGAAACATCAGGGCTGTGACAATGGATCAAAATAAGATGGGATGGGCACACATGCTCCCACCTTGATGATTCTTTAATCAGATCCTGAAATCTCAACGCACAGAAATTCAGTTCTAGTTGGCCAAATACAGTTCCCATTGTGGACTTTACACAAACAAACCTGTCATCATGTACACCCCCATATTACTCAACAAATCTGACCCTTGTTTGCATGGAACTTCCCTTGTCAGGGGATTGAAGTTCCAGATGTTCTGTTCAGCTTGGAGGAGACTGAGGGGCAACCTCACTGCAGTTACAGCTTCCTCAGGAGAGGAAGTGGACGGGCAGGCTCTGATCTCTTCTCTCTGGTGACCAGTGACAGGACTCGAGGGAACAGAATGAAGCTGTGTCACAGAAGATTTTGGTTCAATATCAGGAAAAGGTTCTTCACCCAGGGGGTGTTTGGGTACTGGAACAGGCTCCCCAGGGAAGTGGTCACAGCACCAAGCCTGACAGATTTTAAGAAGCATTTGGACAAAGCATTCAGGCACATGGTGGGATTGTTGGGGTGTCCTGTGCAGTGTTAAGAGCTGGATTCAATGATCCTTGTGAGTCCCTTCCAACTCAGAATTTTGTGTGACTCTGTGATGTACAATAATGTGCAGTACAAATGGCATGTTTATTAACTGTTCTTATATTTACTCAGTAACATAATTTCTTCACTTAGCTTTACGATGAGTTGTTTTGGAGCAGGTTTTGTTGAGTATTAGCCACAAAAATATTTTTGTAGAGGGCTCAGAGAAATTTGGGGTATATGGAGAAAACATTAAATGCCATTCAAGAGACCTCAGCCAGCAAGACACAATCTTGCTGTCAAAAAATGTGATGTGTTAGTCACGCTGACATATATTGCCCAAATGAAGTTTCAAATCTAACACAGTATACGGAGACAAATGGAAACAATCACATTGCTCAAAACAGTAATTCCAGTTTCTGTAACCTTGTCAAAATCAGGCAGGGCTCAAAATTAACAACCAGTACACCTGAGCCAGTTCTGTGTTGCTGTGAACAAAGAGAAAAATCAGTCCACATGTACCATATCTTCATCACCTCAGCTGCAGCACCCATCTGCATCCACTGGCATGACTTCAGAGTAATTAAGCTGTTGATTAACCCTAACATCTTTATAACAAAGTTTAAGGTAGAGTAATGCATATGATAAAAGAACCTGTGAGCCATTTAGTTAAAAAAAAAGGCGGATGCTGCATCAAATCCCTCAGCACTGCAGGGCATGTGGGGCCTTGATCACAGCCTGCAATGAGAAATAGGCATGGATAGTGCACTTGGGTATGCGTGGGCAGACCCCTACGCAGCATCTCCAAGATCCTGCCAGAAGCCTGCCCACACAGATCTGACTACGTGAAACAGCACTTAACATGCTAATTTTCACTTTACTACTAAAGGTATGATTAGTTGAAAGGTTCTGTTAACTATCAAAAAATAGCTACTTTTCCTTAGAAACTGTGCTCCTTTGTGCACAATTCACAAAGAATCCTAGTGCATCTCATCAGTAGTACAGCATCAGCTGCATCAAATTGAACTACAGGTAAAAATTCTTTGTTCTACTCATGCTAAATAATGAGCAGATTTTTTAAGCCATAACAACTACCATGCTGCTAAAGATCTGCAGCAATTCCTTCCACCTCCCCCTTCAGTAACTGCCAGTTCATAAAACAGGTTCCACTACTATGGAGCATTAAGAAAAAAATATTCACACCTGTGCCCATCTCCATATGCTCATGTCAACATGTTTTCTGATGAGCAGCATTCCCATGCAAGTAGCAATGTGTAGAAGAAAAAAAAAAATGAATCTGCACAGAGGCCCACTGGCTTAAGAGCAAGAAAAACCAAATGCATCACTTATGAAAAGAAGGAAAGAATAAACATACTCAGTGTCCCTCTGTGAGGAAACCCAAAACCACACTTCATCTGGAACAGAACATCTCCTGCCTGTTCCCTGCACTGACCACTAAAATGATTCCAGGATTTGTGATCATTTCCTGCTTTTTGCGATGTTTCTTTTATTTTAAAGTGAAGTTATTCTTAAAAATCCAAGGGGGTTGAGAGCTTGAGGACCACCACTGCCAGGTCTGCAGCATTGTCTTGACAGATCCACAGACTCCCCCTCCTCTCTGCAATCTGCCTGCTCTTGACAAGCCACGCTTTTAATTAAATGTCTCCTAAGCTCTGTTGAGAGTACAGTGCATATGAACACTTGCCAAAAAATAACTTCTAGTGCAAACAGCTTCTCCACCCTCCCAAAAAATACACTAGAAGCCATTCACCTCTGCCAGGCTCCCTCTTAGAGCAGACCCTGTCCTCCAATACTACCTGGCAGCTCTTTCTCCTGCAGCCCTTGCTGCTCACCAGCCCTGGACAGATTAAAACACCCAGAGAAATCCCGTGCCCTGGCTGGGAAAAACACAGCGTGCACGGTTGCCGCCTTTAAATTACGGCAGTCCCCCATTATCTGACACGTCCCTCAACATCTCCCGACAACTGCATCCTTCCCAGTCGGCCCTGGCAGGAAGACAAGCTGCCCTTGTCCAGGGGAACACTGCAGTATTCTGCAGTACGGCCGTGTGCCGGAGGCTGGGCGCCTCGAGCCCTGGGGTTTGGGGAAGACATGACGGGGAGAACACAGCGACGCTTTTACGCTATTTACTTCCACGAGAGAAGGGTGGGAGGCACCCGCTCACCCAAAGAAAACCCTGCAGAAGTGCCCTTGGCTGCCAAGGATAGAGTGGGAGCGCCTCTCTCAAAGGGACGCTTTGGCAGAGACGGGATCGGCGCAGTCAGGTTTCTGGAGGCTGGTGGAGAGACCCGGGGACTTGAAACCCTTGCATCCATTCACAGAAAGAAGGAAATGCCACCTCCACGAGCATATATAGCGTGAAAATAATACCACAAAACCGACTGAGCCGTAATTTTAATTCAGGCACACATCAACTTTTGAGCATCTCCAGGCAGAGATTTTTTTTTCCTTCGTGCCCATCAGCTTGGCACCGAAATGCTCACACTGCCCTTCCCAGCCCCACCCCACGGCTGACATGCTCCGTGCCCGGCTCCTCCGCACCACGCTCCCGCGCCGCTGCATTTATTCTGCTACCCATCTGACAGCCCACACCAGGGGAGAAAAAGGGAGAATAAAAATATCTGTCATATAAAGAGGCAGGCTTGGAAATCGCTGACCCTGATGAAAGGTAACAGCTTGCATGTTTGAGCAGGACAAATAGAGAAAAGAAGGAACGAGGAGAAAGAGAGAGGTGGTGTCCTGCAACCAACTCGCAAGCCCCAAACCCTGGGTGTGAAGCCAGGGAGTCCCTGTGCCAGGCTGGTCGCGCCGGCAGGGACGCGGACCCAGCCCCGGGGCAGCGTTCCCCCAGCGCCGCGGGGAGGTCGCGCCACCACCCGCCCCCGATGCGGCTGCACCGCCCGGGGCCAAGTTTCGCCGGGCCAGGTGGGAAGACGCTTCCCCTCCCCTGTCGTCCCCCACACCCCTCAGCCTCTTACCTTCATGTCGCTTATGATGGTCTGGAAGAGCCCTCCGAGTGCGCTACATTCCTTCTCTATCACAGCCTCCATTTTCCTGGCTCGAGCTCACAGGAGGAGCAGGATTTCACCGCTACCGCTGCAACTGCACTACTCAGCTGGAGGAAAATCAGACACCCCGGGCTCCCACCTCACCCCACCAAAAAATAATAATAATAATAAAAAAATAAAATAGGAGGGGGAGAAGAGGCAAGCAAGTTGATGTAGGCTACGAGAGGCAAAAA
>VYXD01012568.1:0-64847 GCA_013397195.1 Hylia prasina | reverse complement strand
GGGCACGCAGCACCGAGCGGGCCCTACGAGCCCATGCGGGAGCAGCCACAGGCCCCATCTCCGCGCATCGCGGCCCCGGCCCCCCGCGCCTCCCGGCACGGCAGCGCGCAGGGCAGCGGGCGCCCGCGGCGCTGGGAGAAGCGCTCCCCGAAAAAAACAGGGGGGGGAAAGATCGGTATCCGTAAAAAGGGATCGAGCGTCAAGCNCCCGCCCCGCCGCGTCACCAGCGCGGCCGCCGATTGGCCCCGTGCGGCCGGTGGGCCGGAGGCCCCGGGTTCGCGCCCCGCTGCCGACGGGGTGGCCCCGAGAATTTCGCTGGTCGCGGTCCCGTTCTTCAGGGCAGAAGCTAAATTGCGTGTTTAGCATTCGGCAAAGAAAACGGTTTTATTCTGGTGACATTCGCCGAAATGGCCGAAGTTCGGCTGTTTCTGGTCGCAAGCGTCTGCCTGAGCCCCCCGATACCGAGCGGAGAGCCGTCAGCAAAGCTGCAGCCTGAGGAGTGCAGCCGGCAGCAGCTGTGAGGCTGCTCATTCATCCTCTCCCACAAATGCCAGACGACAGGCAAGACTGTGAGAGTGGGTTGTATAAAACGTGGGGGTTTAAAGTAATTTTGTTTGCACATTAACTCTGCCAAATTTTACGAAATATCGTGGTCAAACTCCTCTGTTTCCGCACGCAGACGGGCGCTGGCTCACACCCTGCACGCGTGTGACACCGGCACATGGCAGCACACGCCGAACACGCCGAAGGTGCGAGACCCTCCGCGTGTGTAAATGGAGCACTGCCCGGATGGTTTTGGCTCCAAAAGTCCAGCTGCTGCTCACTCCAAGGAAGTCGCACACCGTGGCAGATGGGCTGTGCTGCTACGTGTTTTAGTACAAAACTGCTGTAGAACCAGGAACATGGATGTACGGAAGAATAAGCCTTAGACCTTGAAACTGGTACAAGGGGTCTGGCTTTCTGTTCATACACACAGTGGCGCGTGAACAACAATGGCTGAGACAGAAATACAACAATGCAAGTTATTAAAATATATCCTACAAACTCTGCCCAAAGAAGAACCAGTGTCTGTGCTGGTGCATTTTGCTTCATTTCAGCCAATGCCTAGGTAGGTACACATGAGGGATTGCAACCTCTGTGTTAATTTATGTCTGAGGGAAAAGGCTGGACAGGTGCCCTGTCTCCAGCAGGGCCATGGCAGCACAGGCTACAGCAGCAATTTCCCACTGCTTTGACCCGCATGGGTCTGAGCAGGCGATTCATTTGGAGCTCTGCATGACCTTCACTCCCAAAGAACAACCCAGCAAATGTCCCCAGCAGCTCACGATAATGACACCTGCTCATCTCATGCCAGGCTCCAGGTGCCGTCGCATAACCAGCGTGACAGCGTTCCTGTGGGACAGAGTCACAGCCGGCAATCCAGCAGGGAAAGTTGGTGGCCTACTTTGCTTTCTTCAGCCACCCCATTTCTGGGATGATCCTTGTTTTAGTGCAAACAGTGGCTTAGCTAACCTCATTTCTGGAAAGGTTTCAGAGTGCAACGATGCGCATGGGAGAGGAAGGTGAAAAATCTCCTTCTGTAAGTAAAGCTGTTGTTTAAGGATTGCATTGATACTTTAGTAAATAAATCAGGGCTGCCTGCTGTGTGGCATGCAACAAGTCTTCATACAGTCATGAAAGAATATGCAGACATAAACAGAAAAATGAATTAATAATTTTAAATCTCAGTTATAGCAAATGTTAGGCGTACAATGTAAGATAATGGGTTTTACCTTGTAAATAAGAAGGTGCACCTCACTGGTTATGATGAGTAACTTTTTAAACCACTGTAACTCAGGTGTACCCGGTCACAACCTAGAGAGACCTAATCAAAACTGTTCAGGTGTAATATTTTTTTCCTTCAGAAGATGCTAGGGCGTGAAAAATTGAGATGTGATGATTTCAACAAACTTTTATATCAGACAAATAATCAAAATGCAAACAGGAATGTGTTTGTTCTTTCCAGCATTTTCATTTTCTAGTCTATTTTGTTAAATTTGCTCTGTATATGTCACTTAGAACAAAGATTTTGTTCATTTTATATTTAAAATTTTTATTTGTTTGTAGCCTAACATAGCTAAAAAAAAAGAAAGGGCATATAGCCTGAAGGCATAAAAATAGAGTCTTGATAACTGATTTTTTTTTTCTTTTGCATTGAAGGACGTTTCAGACTTTTAATTTTATTCTGCCTTTTACTGACTTCTAAGGATAGAATTTTCTGTGGGGTGACAATTCAGCTTCAACCAGCTGTAGAGTGAGAGTGAACATTTTCTTTTAAAGACCTGAGTCCAAATGGTTGTTTAAAGTGTGAGTAAGAAGTAGTTTGGTGATGTTGCAGTAATGTCGGGTTACCATCTGCCACATTATTTCTGGGATATGCTTGATTGATTCATAGCAAACCACTTCCTGCAAGCATTATTTGCAAAACTTTATTATGGGCAAAGGCTATTTCTGTGTTCATGAGCCATCGTTACTGGGGAGCATTTCATTACCAAGTGATGACATTCTGTAAAATATCCTGGTGCATGGACAAATGCCAGCACCACTTCTTGACAATGGGTCAGCTGAGTGCATCTTGCTCAGCAGCCCCCAACAGATGTCAAAGCTAAATTTGTCAATAGTGCAATAGTAGCCCATGTTCTGACATCCTTCAACACATTGGGTGCTCTGCTGACAAAAATTCCACTGAAACCCCAAGAATACATAAGTGAGCAGGCTGAGCAATGACTTGGTCACTTTGCCCGGCCTGGATGGTTCCTGCTGCTCCTTCTGTGCTGAGCACAGAGGCACAAAGTAGAGCTGGAGTGAAGCTGGACACAAATGCATGAGTGTCAGGAGTCCCCAGTGTGTTCCCAAATGTTCCAGCAGACTTGCCTTATGACCAGAATGTATCCATTCACATTCCTGTTCCTTGCTTTCTCCTTCTGTAAAATGAAAATCCCAATTTTAAAAAGCATTTCTACTGTTTATGCACGGAGCACAAGTGTGAAATGTCATTGCAAACAGAACAAATACATGCTCTGTCAATGTGCCATAAAAGATTTAACTGTGGTACTTGTTTAGGTCCTGATCTTATGAAGATTTAAACCCACTTATGAATGAGAGTAGCCCTGTGGAAGACTAGATTACACATGCACTTAAGTGTTATCAGATTGAAGTCGTAGAACAATAATCACAAAAGGTAATTAATCACCTTTAAATTACAGTGTTCCTAATTTAGCTAATGTTATTCCCCAAGGAAAAATTGCCTCATCTAGCTTACAATCAAGAAAGAATCAAGGGCTGTTCCTTCAAGTGGTTGACAGTTCAAAAAGAGATACGATTTTAAAAGAATAGGTTGCTAAAGGCTGAAGTATTTAATTGAATTATCTCTTTAAGAAATTGATGCAAATTAATATTATAATACTCCATTATATTGCCTCAGAATCTTTCATCCTTGAGCCTTCATAAAATATATCAATAAACTTGAGAAGCAAATGAATATTTTCTTTTTTCTGAAACCAGTGTATTCTGTCCCCATTTGAGGCTTTCTAATAATGACTTATATGTTGAAGGATGATGGTGTTTTCCTGTTTATAGATTAAGAAAAAAGAGCCCAAGAGCTTCCAAAAAATGGAGCCTCTCACATCCCTCCAGTCCTCAAGGTGCCCACAGGGTACAATCCTGCTCTGTTTGTGGAAGCAGATGAGCTCACTTTGCAGAGCCTTATTGGATGGAGAGGTAGGGTAGCAGGCAGCACAGCCAGAAGGATGACAAATGGAATTGATGAAAAATTGAGCCAACCAAACAGAATCCATTTCACACAGCTGTCCCAACAGCATTATAAATATTATATGATTCACTGGCCATACATAGAGGTGAAGGAAAATTCCCTTTTTTCATGAGTGTGTGTTTATAGTCTGCGGTTTCAGAACAGGAGAAATGACAGTGCTGTGATTCCCCAGCCTTATGCAGGTTATTTTATGTCATGCATTGTTTTTAAATTACCAAGTAGCATTGCTGTAGTGGGGTTACCTCTGCAATTGTTTCTGCTTGCTGCGTGCTGGCAAAATAACAGCTGTTATTGCTTTACCAGGATTGTTTTCCATAGAACAGCTCCATCTAAAGCCTACCTACAGGCAACAACTCTGCAGCAAAATATCAATGCGGTCTCATTTTTGGCTTTTCTCAGAAGGAAAAAAAAAGCATTTTCAGCAAAGTTCAACACAGGATGCCATTTATTCAGGGCACATAGAGGACGAGATGCTTATTTTTAAGAGACTAAACTTGTCCTCCATTTCCCCCTCACCAACAAATAGGAAAAAACATCCTACCCCCAGCTATCTACATGCAAGGCACAAAATGTGAAAATTGGGGTTTGTGTATTAAATCAAGGGCTTTACAGATAGGCCACATTTTGCAGTAGTGGGAAGGTGGGATGTCCTTGCCCACATGTGCCATCTGAGTCTGGTAGATTCAGAAAAGGAGCTCAGGTCTATCACCTCCTTCCAAGCAGTGGTCCTGTCATTGCGTTTGAATCTCCTCCATGATGAGCCTCAGTAAAAGGCCAAGGGGGTCCCATGGCCAGGGTTATGTGGGCGCTTTCATCCCGTGCAAGTCTGCAGCAGCACCAGCAGTGTATTTCCACTGTCACTTCTCCTCCATGGCCTCCTTCCTGCACCATCCTGTGCCACCAGCACCAGCTCAGGCACCCATGGGATGGGTCACACATGGGCCTCATTTGGCTGAAAACTAAGCCTACAAGGAAAGATCATTTTGGCCCAGAGGAGGACCCTGCCTCTTTGTGTTTTGCAAAGAAGGGGCAGTTTGTATAACCCTTCCCATGCTCATTCCCCAGTAGATACCTTCTTGTTTCTCATCTGCAGCCAACACAGGTTTAGAAAGGGAACTGTTGATCTGAACCCTTGTTCAAACTGGCTTCACTACCTTATATCAGGTTCTCGTGTGGACACATTCATTCCACAAAACCAGGCCTCCCTTTTACATTTTAAAGCTGTTTGGCTGATGCATCTTGCAGTCATGCCCTAAATTAACTTGGATACAAGTTCCTGGGTGCACCTGTGTAGTCAAGCAGTAAGTTAAAAAAAAATCAGGTTTTACTTGCAGTTACACACATGCTTAAATGCTCTGAAGAAATAATGCCTATAATAGGTGTTACTTTTGCAAATATCTCATCCTCATCTTCAGAGCAACATCAACTTTGACTTCAGTGTAATTACACCTATGTATCAAAGTTACCTGTTGGGTTCTATCACCAGCATGTATATTAGTCCAAGCCTTTGTTGGCCATTTCTCCTTTTAGGTGCTATATAAATGAATCTGAGCTCTTCTGTACTTCCCATCAAGCAATAATTTTTAGTAAATCACTACTCCTGAAATCTCTAAGATCTGTACTTATTGGTATGCACTGAACTCAGTAGGTTGAACAACCTCAGGACATGATCATGTGAAACATAATGCAACACTTTCTCCTACAAAAGAAAACATTATTTTTTGCCAGTTCATAAATCCAGCTTTTAAAACAAGCGCTACATTCACAAAGAAATGGCTTAGAAAAAAAAACTTATTTCAATGGGCAGACTCCCAACTCTCTGTTACTTGGGAATAGTTAGGCTTTTTTCCTCCTATCTCTGTAGTTCTGTTTAGTTTTTGAAATTCTGAGGAAAAGAGCACTAATCCTCTTTTCCAGACCTAGACACCTGGGATGTCACTAAGGAGAAATTTTTACGCAGAAGTCTCTCCTGTGAGACCAAGTTAAAGTTCTACTGCAAACTCTGTGGCCAGAAAACAGTTTGGGGACATCAGATCATGCTGAGAGCCTGCTAGTGTACACTTAAAAGAAAAAAAGAAACAGGGATTAGAAACAAGAGGAGCTCTTCCAGTGAATCAAAGAAGATGGACAAAAAAAAATCTAGTCTACTGATCCAGATAATATAAGCAGACTAGCACGTACTGGAATTTGAGACTAAACCCAGTGAAAGCTGACATGAGGACGTACTGCAGGGAAGGACAAGCACAGCCATGAATGGTGCCATTGTGTGACTGTTTTAATTAATTTTTGTAATGAAGCCAAAGCTCTAATTTACCACATCCCAAAAGTAAATAGAAAAGGTTATGACCTTAATTGCAGAGGTGGGGAAGGAAAACCTAATTGTTGAGTAGTGAGCTATCACTTGTTACTGCAATTGGATAGATACAGTTGGTGTGTTACTATGAATAGTCCAAATTCAACAGTCAAAATAGTGGGTAATCACAGCTTCATTCCCTCTTCCCTTCATCTGCTTTCCAAGTCTTTGATTAGCAACATTTTGCACCAGTTTTACCACGTGGATTGCAATACTCCTGACTCCACAATAGTCTGAGTTAACATGTCTGGGAATATAAAAGCCTTTATTTTCTTAGTAAGCAGATGTGTGAACCCTCAGCAGCATGCAGAGATTACAGGAGGTCCTTCCTGCCTTCTTATTTTCTGCTAACCCCTCACGTGTACATACCTATGCAGGAGCTAGTGATGGACAGGCAGTTTTTCAATGTAACATATCTACAATGTGAAAAAAGTACAAAAGTCACATCTCTGTAGTCATGGCCACTAAATAAATACAATTAAATGTGCATTATGTGCTGTTCAGAACATGTCTCTGTGTCACTCAGACTGTGAACAACTATCCCTGCATTTAATTTATGAGGTCATCTCTATGGACAAAGGCAAAAGTGCATGGACAGGTCTGAGATTGGTGTGAATCCTTATGCCTTGTCAAATGCTGTACCTCTGTGTGTCCACCTAAAAAGAGTACAATACTGTTTACTCACTAAATTAAGTGTTTTCTGCTCCAGATCTTTTTGTCTTTTGCCCTGTATTGTCAGTTTGAAGAGGAAATTATTGAGCATCAGAACATGAGGGATTTATCAGAAACGTTCATAATAAAAAATTCTGTTCCAGAAAGTTCTGCTATGGCAGAAACAAAGGAGTGATCTGCATTAGGCTGACTGACATCAGATAAAGCACACCAGTATTAGGGTGAATATTATTAGATAAACACCTATAATGTGGCAGCTGTCATCCAAAATTCCAGTAGTAAATAGCTACTTACTCAAAATCCTTGTGTTAATATCCACCCTCCTTTCAAGCATATGCAGAAGCAGCTGCCTTTATTCTAGAAACACAAACATTTCTTCTGCCTTGACCTTTCCTCAATATTACTGCTGAAAATCAGGCACTTCTATACTGTGTCCTTAAACACTGAGTGGCTAGTTAGCTAGCTGGCATCACATTTTACCAGTTTAGGTCCTGGGCACAAAACTTGATGTATTCTGCCAGGAATCACGATCATCAGAAAAATTCTCCTGGTGCTTTCAACATCTGAGAAAAAACCTCCTGAATGACTTCCTAAACTTTGGTTAGTACAGGAAAATAACAGATCTTCCCTCTTCTGTGGCAGTCAAATTAAGAGTGGACTACCCTTTTTTGAAGGACATGTTTTAACGAAACACAAATCAGCACAAATTCTGATGGCCTGTGCTATCCGACAGGATGATCTAAAAGTGCCATTTGACTTTGAAGGCTGTGGCTGTGTGAATCAACCTCTAACAAAGGGTTTAGCACAAATCTTGAGAGACAGCTGCCAGTCTTACTGATGATCAGGGATGATATATAAGGAAGGCACTGATCCTTTCATGCTCCTGTCCCAGTGGGTTGAGGCATAGAAGCAGAAAGGAGAAAGATCCCATGATACATGATCTGTGTATGCTCAGTGGGCAGCGTGCTGGTCTCCAAAGCTGTATCCCTTCTGAGGGCACTATGGCTGTCAGCAAAAGTAATGTCTCTCATTAGGCCAAGCAAGATACTTGGAAAAAGTGGCCAAATGTTTGAATGCATGAATGAGCTTTTCCTAAAACCTGCCTGAAACACAAAGATCTTCAAAGCTAACTGAGGACATTTAAAATACAGAAAAACGTTGTTTCTTAGAGAAGTTTCCACATCAGGTTTAGTTCTAGAGTGGAAAATACCCTCCCTGTGTATCTGGGTACTTGGTTGACATCCACATCTTTTGGCCTTTTGTAGCCGAATCCCATGGCAACGCTGATTTCCCAGCCTGTGCTCCGCTGAGCAGGGATGGGTGAGCGGAGCCGACGGGCGTTAGTTCCAGCTGACAGAGGCTGCAGCATGGGGTTCCCTCCTGCAAATGCTGCTTGAAAGGGGGAGCAGATATTACATCCCTTCAGTTACAAAAGGAGCCCTTGGCTCTACTGCCAAGGCTGGCCTTCGGCTCTGTAGATCTCAGTCATCTGCAAAGAATTGCTGCACGCTGACCCAGATACTCCATCAGCTCTACTGCAGTGCTGGCTCAGCAATGGGGCTGCCATTTCACTGGTCTCTGTTCTNAAAGGAGAAAAAAAAAGAGGGACAAATTAATGTTCATCAGAATAGCATTTTCCTCCAATGATTTTTCTGTAAAACAGAGTTTCCCAGGGAAATCTGTTGCCTTAATTTTCCCCTTCTGTTTGCCTTCCCTGACATCTCATTATGCTGCTTTAACTCAGGAATCCTGACACATTTCTAACATACGCTGTCCTTAAGAGAAGAGAAATGTGCCATCACCATTCTCTGCTTTCCTTGCATCTCCTCCATGTGTGCCATAGTATGTCAACAGAGAGCAGGGAGAGCAATTTATGAGCTGAAGAGGGGAGCTCAGAGTGAGGGTGAGCCTGTGTCCCTGACAGCAGCCACCTGAGATGTTCACGTTGCACTCCAGGGCTGTATTGTTAACAGGGAACTCAGTCCAGCATGGGAGGATGCACCTTGAGTTCTGCGTCCAGGTCTGGGCCCCTCACTTCAAGACATTGAGGTGCTGGATTGTGTCCAGAGAAAGGCAGCAGAGCTGGTGAGGGGTCTGGAGAGCAAGTCACACCAGGAGCAGCTGAGGGAAAGGGGAGTGTTCAGCCAGGAGCAAAGGAGGCTCAAGGGAAACCTCATTGCTACAACTCACCTGCAGGAATGGCCAGGTGGGGGTTGGGCTCTTCTCCCAGGCAGTGAGGGACAGGATAAGAGAACAGTCTCAAGCTGTGCCAGGGGAGATTCAGGTTGGACAGCTGGAAGAACTTCATGGAAAGGGTTGTTAAGCCTTGGAATGCGCTGCCAAGGGAAGTGGGGGAGGCACCATTGCTGGCAGAGTTCAAGAAATGACTGGATGTGGCACTTAGTGCTATAGTTTATTTGACAAGGTGGTGATTGGTCAAAGGTTGGACTCGATGACCTTGGATGTATTTTCCAGCCTTAATGCTTCTGACATTTTAAGAAGTATAGTGGATAATATGAAAGTGTCTTTATAGCTGCTAGTCTTTACTAGAGAGGAATTGAAAAAAAGCCAAAAAGCAAACCTTTAATTGTCTCTGAAATTTCACTAGATTAAAATTACATTGTCAAATCTAATTTTTTTTTCTCTAAAATAATTAACAGGTATAAAGGAATATTTGGGAACACCAGTAAAGGGGAATGTTCATCTTTGTAGTCTGCCTGTAGAGGACTACAAGGCAACACCAACAGAAGATCCCAGAAGGCAAACTTCCTCCTCCTGGTTTGCCTCGTGACAGCACAAGGCCTTGAGAAGACAGCATCTTGCAGCAGGATGAAGCATGGTGTTGTACTTGCCACATTGGTAGTACAAGGAGAAGGGCTGCCTGAGCCTGGAGACTCCTTGGCTGAACCTGGTGCACTACTGACTGCTGAGAGTAAAATCCCTGCACTCCTTTCTGCTCTGAACCATGTGGGGCCACAGGCTTGGATCCCTGTTCCTCCACGCCACTCTGTGTGTCCTGAAATGAATCATTCGGACCACAGTGCTCAAACTCCATCCCTTGGTTTCCTATCTTCATTAGAATGCTGCTGCTGCCTCAGAGGTTTCAGCTGCCCCTGTGTGCTGCACCAGAACTGTGGTGGTGTCTGTCCAGTGGGATGGACAATGTGGTTTTGGCTTCGTGTTTTGTGGCATGAAGTGATGGACTGATTGTTCAGCCACATATGACAGAAGAGACCACTATGGATGGGTTTTCTTGCAGACAAGATTGTTCAGATAAGTGGGAAGAAAATACTGCAAAGCAGAGCAATAAACATTGTAATCCACTTAGCAGGATTTGCAGGACAAGGTGAATAATACAGAAGCCAAGGGAAACAATGCAGCCTTATTCCAAGATGTACAAAAATACAAGTTTGGAGCCTGACAGTTTCTTAGAATGTAAAAAACCCCAATGCTCTAAAGATGAGCATCTCAAGAGAAGTGAGGGATTCCCTAACTTCAGGAGACATCTTTTCCTGAAGAAGGGGGAAGCCAAAAGGATATGAGCTCTGAGAACCCTGGCATATGGTCTTTGTCTGCTTCTTTTCTTCTTGAGATAATAAAAAAAGCAGTGTTTCCTGAAGTTCTCTTGCTGATGGAGGGACTGTGACAAGGACTGCTTTGGGGAAATGTCAGCCTGATTTTTACCTCAAGCCACTTCGTTTTCCTCCCTCACTAACCTCTGATTAACCACTGATCTTTCTTCTACATCCACCGTCTTGCCAGGGCCAAATCCTCAAATGCAGAGTGAAGTCAGATTAACAAAGCTGGGTGGCAGGAGAGAGTGATGGAGAAGTTGTGTGGCAACAGGATTGGATTTTCAGACTAGATCCCCAAGGAACAAGTGTTTACAGGATGTTTTCTCATTTCCTGAAGACTTCAGAGGACTTGTGTAGTTAGGGACTGAGGCTGGACTTCATCAAAGGAAGACTGACAGCCTTGAAAGCCAGTGCCCAGCTGACTTTTGTGGAGATTGTCAGGTGACAGAGGACACAACAAAAACAAAACAAAACCAACCGACCAAACAAACAAAAAAAACTCCACCCTAAAAGTTTGGTGCTCCACTACTCTGGGGAAAGGCTTCATGCCCACACAATTTTATTTCAGCTGAGCAGAGCCAAACTGAGTTGAAGCTTGCCCCAGGAAAAACAAGTTGAATCTTTTGTTTCCATCTTTCCCACAAAGGGCTCCTGAAGCTGGGAATTGACTTGCCTTCCCCACCTCTCCATGCACATTGCAAGGCCCATCTTCCCCAGGCTGCAAAGGCAGATAGTGTGATGTGATCAGAGATGTAGGTCTGGAGGCTGTTTTAAGCAGACATATATGATTTGACAGTATAGACTATATTGTTGTTGTTGTTGTCGTGGGTTTTTGTTGTTGTTTTTTGGGAGGGTTTTTTGAGGGACAGAATGTTATTAGAAGCTGTTCTATTCAAATTATTGAATAGAGTACTTCACTGAAAAGTGTAGACGGTTTACTTCTGCATACAAAATCCACTGCATAGCATTGCAGTGGCACTAGTGGATTAAAAATAAGGTAATATGAGAAGTCAGTGAGCTGATTTGTCTGTCACCTGCCACGAGTTTAATGTTCAGTTGAATTCAGCAACTTTACTCTTAAAGGTACTGAGCTTTCCAAGTAATAAAGGAAATGCAAAGATGGCAAGCATTGCATTTAAAATATGTATAAGGGCTAGCACAATAGATATATTCCATTCCCCCATTTTTATTTATGAATTTTCTTTAATGCAGCTACAGGAAGTAATTTTAAAAGGAGCACAATAATATTCCCTTGCAATAATCACTCATTGATTGCCAATGCAATCTCAGATAGTGGTACCAAACAGGAAATATGCTTCCAGGTTTTGTTATTTCTCTCCCACTGTGATCACTCATTGGGCTTGCTTTCCTTCTCCATCCCATGCCTCCATCCCAGGCAAGAAGCTGTGTCAAGGAGGAACGATGGTTTGTGTCTGTTGAGAAACCTGGTCCTTCTGCTCCCATGTGGACCAGACACAGAGGGCACAGTACCTGCACAGCTGCTGCAGCATAAGCTCCTTGAAACACTGTGTCAGCTTGTCTCCCTGATATCCCAATAAAATAGAGCTTTTGGAGCATTAATTTTTCAAGATGCGGGTGTTTATTTATACCATTGCCGTCTATGTAATGCCTGAGCCATATTTTGCCAGGTTGCTATTTTATTTCTTCAGTATTCAATGCACTTTCTACTGGTGCTAATGGCAAGTCTCCCAATTACAAATGCTGGGACGAGGAACTGTGTATTGTGATAAAAACATATTGTATGTGAAATCTGATAATGAGGACTTTGACGATATGGCATTGCATTATTTAATTGATTTAATGTCCATGCCTTGATCTGCATCAAGACTCTGAATTTACTGTAGTCCTTGAAACTAAAGCAGGCTTTTATAAAATTATTTTCTGCAATGACCAAAATAGAGAAAGAAAAAAGAAAAAGAGATGGTTTATATGCCAGGGGCTCCTGCATCTCACAAGTGATAGGACAATTTCTGTCTCGAGAGACAGTGAGTGTTTTATCTCCAGGTGGGAGCTGGGAGGCAGGAGCAGGTGTCTCTCACATTGGCAAGCTCTGTGAAAGCCTGCATCCACCTCTGAGCAGAGAGCTCAGCAGGCGTTCCTGTGGCCCACAAATCGTTGCCAGCTGTCGAAGAGAAATGGTTCAGCAGTGAGTCTCCTGGGCTGTGTTCTGGCCAAAATTCAATTGGATTACGAACCAATTGCTCCAGTCTGTCCCAGAAGCAGGAAATCACCATCAGCTGGTTGGTGGGATCTGCTCACAGTGACAGTGCTGCTGCTCATCTGCTGCAATGTATTTGCAGGAGCTCACTGTGAGCAGTGGCTCTCTTTGCTCTTCTTATGAATGCAGCACTCCCTCCTTCCTCAGGCTTGGGAAATGATGACTTCCTGGAAAAAAAACCAAAACAACAGATTAAAAAAAAAAAAAAAAAAAGATAAAAAGGGAGGAGAGGCAAGGTGTACTGCTGCAAGCAGCTTTCTCTGATGGGTAATTTCTTGGCAAAACATCCTCTATAATATCTCTATAAAATCCCACATAATTTGAATCTGTGAAGGTCTAATTCACCCATGCTTCCTGATAATAATCCCTAATTAATTAATCCAGCCAATAGATTCTCTCAAAGCACTATCACTCATTTGGCTGAAATCACAAATAGCTTTCACCAAATTAAGAAACTTGCTGTTATTTCACATAAAGTTTGGCTGTGGACAGGCTGGCTGTAGGTTGACTCTGTAATCAAATCAGAGACCTTGCCAATTCTATAGGTAGCAAGGCCATCTAATCACAGCTTGTAATCAATAACATTTTGAAAAGGAGAAAGAAGTTTCCTCTTGGGGGACTAAAGCTATGGTTATTTGTAATTTGTCAAGGTAAGACATTTATAAGAAACAGACTGTCATAGATCCAGCTTGTCATGTTTCTTCTCTCTTCAGCACTGACTGCCTACAACACACTGAGGGATTTGGTGATGAGTCTTAGGTACCTCAGCTAAAGCCCCACTTCAGCCCATTTGTAAGCTGGACCTTCAGCAGGACTCACTTGAACGAAGTCTTTTGTCATTGTCTTTTCTTCACTTGTTGGTCCAGTGAAGCCATCACATTTCTGAACTGTCAACCTTTTATGACTAAGTGTAAAGGTGAACAAGAAAGCAGGATGCTGTTAAGCTGTTGGCTGATCCCATGGAGCAAGAAGTGCCAGCAGTGGAGCATTACCAGGCTCAGGCTGCCCATGGGCTCCTTTGCTTAGAAGTGATGAGACCTGTAGGAGCAAAAGGAAGAGGAGAGCAGAGAGATGTGGATTTCTGAGGGTAATCAGGACCATCTTCCCATGAAAGAGGTGGGGAAAGGAAGCTTTGATTCCTCTTTCTTCCACATACCTTCACTTCCCTTTTTTCCTCTCCATTTCTAATTCCATGGGGAAAACATTGTTATTAAAGTAAAACTCCAGGTACTTTAAATAGTCATAGGGATTCTTTTGAGGAAATCTTGGCTCTGAGGAAGTCAACAGGAGTTTTGGAATCAACTTCAATGGTGTCTGAATTTCACCTTGTTGTAATACTGTACTAAAACATTTCCAGGGCTGTACAAAAAGCACTGCCTGCTCAGTGCTGACCTTTCTATCACAGCTGAACAGAGCCCGGTACCCTCCTGTGAAATTCACCATTCTTTTGTGATAAATCACATCCTTCTCTCAAGGGGTAACAACAAATAAATACCCCCTACTCATCCTGAAAATGGGATCAACAGTGTCATGTATCAGTGGACACCCTGAAAAGACTTCTGTAGCTTCAGTGGGAAACTGTTGGAAATCACATGTTACTACAGAGGTTGTTTATTTGAGGGACAACTGGAACATTCCAGTGATCCATATTTAGTTATTTTTGATGTCCCTTTCCATAGGGAGTTGGCAACCTGTTTAAATCCAGGGGATCATGACTAGTTATTCAAGTTTTGCTCTGCTGGATTTGTGCTGTGTATATTTTGGAAACACTGTCTGCTCTGAGCAGCAGATAGCATGATGCCACAGCCCACATCAGTGAAAAGCTCTTGTGATTATTATTTTTTTCGTCTTCCATGTTCAGTGAAGGCTATGCTCCTTCCTCCCTCTCTTTGTATTTTATTGCCAATGTGAAATGCTTTAAAAATGCCATTAAGGAATGTGTTACCCAGTGGAATCTATGCTATATTTCACCTTCTATGCTCTTTCCAACAGCAGTGTAGCTCTGAATCTACAACATAATTCTGATGATTGAAAAAGCACAAGCATTTTCTTTATGGTAAGTGTAAGTCTGCGTCTGTTGACAACAGGCTTCTAATTTAATGTGCAGAGCCCATATTTCCATAAATGCACAGTGATTTTAATGGGAATGGCCTGATTTTCCAAGGTATTTACATATCTGAGGATCTTAAGCTGGTGGTCTTCAACTTCTCAGCAAATGAGACCAGACACTGGTGATAGAAAAGCTAGATCCAAAGAAGGAACCACCCAAATTTGTGAAGTCCAATGGCTTTATCTTTTTCCTCACCCCCATCTTTGCCTTTCCCGTTCCAAGAAGGACTCAGACTGATTTCTTCACTTCCACCCTACCTTTCAAAAGTACTTCTGGAACATTTGTTTCACCATCCTGGAAAGGGCCTGGAATCAGGGAGTGTATCAGCAGCACGGGGTGACTCAGCAGTGAGAAGTGGTTTTCAGCCAAGCCTCCCACGGCCACTCTGGGAGGGAGTAACCAGCCCATGTGTGCAAACACGTCGGCTCGGCGAGAGGGGATGGCAGCTGCTCCTCACACAACATCTGCCTCCACTGTCAGTCTGTCATGGTGCCCACGTAGCACCATCCTCAGCAGCCAGGCACCCAGAGTGGATCTCCTCTTGCAATCCTTTCCCAGCCTGCAGCAGAGGATCCCTCACCTGCCTCTTTCCCATCTCACAGCTTGCCTGGCACCTGTGTCTCTCTGCAGACCTCAGCTCTAGTAGGGGACAGCAGCACTTTGGGGAAGCGCCTGAGAAAAGATGGGACTGTAGCTTTTATACATTTTATACACAAAGGTGATGTGATGAAGTGAGGTTGCTTTGTCACCCCAAACCCAGCTTCAGGTTGGTTTAGCTGTGTGCTGTGGGACAAGACCACAGTGGGACTGGGAACAGACTGGCTGTGCAGGAGCAGGATGCTCAGAGACATCCCCACCTCTGCTGTGAACTCACTGCATGAAGTGATAAGGGCAGGTATCTTCTCTGTTCTCTGTATTTAAAGGCTAAAAAAGCAACTCTGACCTACTGAGATTAAAATAACTCAAGAGCCTGGTCTGTGTCTTATTAACTGATCATTGCCAGAAGGGTAGAGAAAAAATAAAGTAGGAAAAAACTCTTTCACTTGTTTTGTCCAACTGCTATCTAATCCCCACAATCTCTATCTTCCTCCCTGGGCCCTTGTTTATCCCTTAGCACAAGCAACAGACTTGGCTGTCCCACTGAGAGAGACAGAATCCTGGTGCAATGCACAGGGAACCCTATCATGTAGCTGATAGATAAGTGTAAATTTCATTAAGAATACTTTTGAAAGACAGAGAAGGTGGATGATGAACCAAAGGCTAGAGCAGAGGGGCTCTTGCTGACATCACTAAACCTACTTTGGTGTCTTCAACAGGAGTCACACTGGCTGTGGAGTCTGGGACATTTTGTTGACCTCAGCCCTCCACTGTTGTGAGCAACGCTGGAGGAGGATGGTTTTGAAGTCACTTTCAGACAGTTTTTGGCCAGAGAAATGTATGCATCCAAGATGCTAGAGATTATTAGAGTTATTTTTGCTAGCACAGTTCATTGAAAAATGTCCTTGGTGATACAGTTACTCAGTTCTTTGTTCTGTGAATTACAACATTTGAATAAACATTTCCCTGCATAGGGAAAAACTGATTATTCTCTACTATAAATTCACAATGAGTAGCACCAAAATTGTGACCTTGAAGAGCTACAAAGCTTTTGTCAAATAGGGGTAAAATGGTCCAAAGCCTAAAGCCTGGCTTCCACTCCTGGGAGAAGCACCAGTAGTATGCTGTATGCTTTATGGTTCTGCTGTGTTCCTTCCAGGTGCTGGCTTGTTCCAACTGATCTGCAACGGATGATGTCCTGAGTTTAATATCTGGAGTCTGTGAAGTTAGCAAGGTAAGCAGAGCACTCACAAATTTTTGGGGAGGGAAGAGATCCTTCAGCAGACCCTCTTCCCCTGATTTCCATCACACCCACTCCCTTCTCACATGCTGCTCCTGCTTGGCCATACTGGCCCATTGTTGCAAAGACAGTGTCTAGTGGTGAAACATTTTTTTAGCTGTGAGAAACAGAATCCCTTGTCATTTGCATCAAGAAATTCCTACAGCATAAGTCTATGTGCTTGTGTTTTTCCTCTGTTTACGTAACCTATAACTATTTTTAGTTAGGCAAGGACTTTCTATTGTTATCTCTGCTTATTTTCAAAAACCTTAACATGTAGTATCATATTAGTCCCAATTATTTTGTGTTGCTTTTGTTCCCTATTCCCTTCATTCCTTGCCCCCTCTCCTAAGTGGATCCTAGCCCATACTCTCCTTCCCAACAGGCATAGGCAGGTTTCAGCCTGTGTGCTCCACTCTGATGTAGCCTAACCCCTTCCCCCAACACAAAATTAAGAAACCCTTCTCACAATACCCAGTCACAATTGCTGGTGGCTTATTTCCAGCTCTTAAACTTAAAAACCTATTTATAGCTCGAAACACTTGAAAAGAAATCATTAAGGGAATACATTTGTGAATGTAGAACAAAGATCTAATTCTGGGATTTTCTTTATGCAATTACTTAGTGTAAATAACAAAATTTGACACCTGCTTTCCTCTCCCATTGAAATCTCAAAGCAGTTTACATCTATGAATCCACTGAGCATGAGTGCTGCAGAAAGAGGAACCGTTCATGAGGATCTTAGACTAACCCCATGTTCTGATCTACTGATGTTATTTTTCTTTTAAATTCACTGACTTGCTCTTACACTGTCTGTGACCCTACTCATGCTCTTTCCCACTTCAGGGGCTGAAGCATGGGTGAATTAGACCTTCACAGATTCGAATTATATCAAAAATATAGGACTACAGCCCTAAATGGTGACATTCAATGGAGACCCTGAGCTCCTTGTTTTATTCTAAGCCATTAAGCATCATCATTCATCTATAAAATACAGCACAGTTACACACTGATGCAGAGATTTTTTTTTTCCCCTATTTCACTTCCCTTCACTATTAATGTAATGTGAATATCATTCACATTGTGAGTGTGGGGCTAAGGAGCTCCATCCTAGTGTGCTCTACTGTGACAGCCTTAATACACTTTTTGTGCAAATTATGCATTGCTTTTTTTCTTTGGTTCTGATGAAAAACTGCAAACTTGCAGTTAGTGTTTGAAAACCAGTGCTAAGTTGAAAAGTTCACGCATTACTCATGAGACTGAACTTCAAAACCAGAATTTCTCTTCTGGATCATATTTCTACACAGGGAAATTAGGACTCAAGTTAAGAAACTTCAAACAGGACTCTAAGAGCTTATCATTACTTTTTTATCCTCAAATTCATATTTTTCCATTTCCCTGTCTCCCTTCAGACCTAAGTGTCACTTTGCTGCAGTTCATGATAGCTTGGCTCTGTTGTGGGCCTGTTCACACTTTCTTTCCATGAAGGCCAGCATTACAAAGACAGTCGATTGAACCAAGCAAAACCATCCACCTTCACCCGATACAGCCCAACAGTTGGTGAAAGTACAGCAAGGCCAGATATTTCAAGCACTAAATGGGTTCTTTCATAACTGTTTTTAACAAGGTATTTTGCTTAAACTTCAATCCCACGTTCCCAAAAAGTGTCTTTTGGTGGAAGGGTTGATTTTCTTGGGAATATTTATTCTTGCTGTGAATCATCCTTTCCCTTGAATATTTACTGTGAGCCTTGGCAAATGTTTCAAAGTCCATTCAGTTTTCTCTGGGAAATCATCAACATGCAGATCAGAGGCCTCATTCTGAAGACTTCTGGCCATGCTCAAGCAGAGCTGTGAGTTCAGAACTTCCCTGTTACACAGATTATTACACAGATCCCTTGTACCCAGAGGTGTGCCTAAAAGATACACCTCAGCGATATGTCCACTGGAAAATAAGGCAAAAATTAGCTCTCTTTATGAAGGACATTTTCATCTAAGTCAAAATATTAGGCCTCATCTATGAGAACTCAGGTGTATTGCTGTTTTTAGGTACCTTCTGTTTGAGGGATGTAACACAGTGATAAAGGGGGACACAGGGAGTCAGGTATAAGTGTGGGAGAGGACCTAGAACCACAATTCTTTACTGCATCATGAGGTGTGACTTGGGGTGAGACCAAAAATGCCTCTCTAGACATCAAGCACGTGTCTAAACCTCGTCAGATTCCACAGAGGTTTTCTTCTACTCATGTGCAAAGCTACTCGACCTGGCTGCTCGTCTCACAGCTTAGGTAATGAGATGGATTAAAAACCCTCTTATCTTTTAGTCCTTCAGACTGTGCAGGGCACAGTCACTTTGAAACCATGATGGACTTGGCAAAAAGACTTACTGGGATTCTTTAATATTCTTCCTTGTTATGTTCACTGGGCTGTGTTTACATGTTTTTGCCCATCACTTTTTATTCACCTGAAATATGTGTACACATAGACTGAGCATTCAGAGCTTTGTGATATCCTTCTGTGTCTCATCCTCCATCCTTGGCCCAGATACATCTCCTTTACACCTTAACAGATATTTGGTGGAGCAGAAACCTGTTGGCTCTGTGGAGGTGCCAGCTGCTCTTTCGGGCATAAAAAAATTAGAGCCCAGAACGGGGCCAAGTAGCTGATGAATAGCAGTGGTGAGTGCCAAGTGGCTGATGGCCGTGGGGCCTGTTGGCTTCTCCTGGCTACACCTGTGCTGAGGAACTGGTGCCAGTGCCCACCCTTGGGTCCTGGGGCCAGCTGGCATCATCTGGCCATCTCCCTACTTTTAGCTTTGCTTCCCAAACAACTGTGCAAACTTCCTACTATCACTATTAGTCCCTGGTCCAGGCTAACTCCTGAACCTTTGCTGAGGAGACTGCTGGTTACCCTGGGCCATAGTCATGGCCAAGACCACTCCAGAGCTTTCACAGTGTCGATGTTCCAGTATTTGACCCTGCTCCCCAGTACGCTTTATGCCAAATGAGTGTTGATTTGCATTGTGGTGTAGCAATATCTTATTTCCAGACGTGAAGGATTTTTTTCCCCTGTTTGGCTGGTGCTGATTTCTGTGAATCCCCTCATTTTATCCCAGTTTTCACTGCATGTGTCCCTTGGCATATCTACAACAACACTATGTGTGTATCTGGAATTTTAAAATGGCAGCAGTATTTGTAGAGATACAACAGAAATCTCTGGTTTAAAGTAATAAAAAACCATAGTTCACGATTTCACTTATTTATTTGGAGCAAGATAAACCAACCCCTGCTGAATCCCAGGCTGCACATCCAGCAGGTATTTCTGCAAGATAGACACATCCTATGCCCCAGGCTTTCCAAAGTTTTAAAACCGTGGAGGATCAGGTCCTAAATAGCTCACTAAAGGTCATGAGGGAAATCTGAACAGGATGTGGAAACAGTTCTTCCAAGAGACAAGCCAGCACAGCAGCTCCTGGAGCACATTTTCCTCAAATTCAATAGGTGATGTGACATCATGAGATCCCACCTGGTATACTGCATCCAGCTCTGGGTGTCTAAGCACAAGAAGGACATGGACCTGTTGCAATGACTTCAGATGAGGGTCATGAAGAAGATCAGTGGGCTTGAGCTCTCGTATGAAAACAAGCTGAGAGAGTTGGGGTTGTACAACCTGTAGAAGTGAAGACTCCAGGGAGACCTTAGAGCATCCTCCAGTATGTAAAGGGACTACAAGAGCGCTGGAGAGGCACTTTTTAACAAAGGGATAGGACAAGAGCTTTAAACTGCAAGAGGCTAGATCCAGATTAGATATTAGTAAGAAATTCTTTAATGTGAGAGTGGCGAGGCACTGGTCCAGGTTGCCCAAAGAAGCAGTCAATATTCCATCCCTGGCAGTGTTCAAGGCTAGGTTGGATGGGGCTCAGAGAAACCTGGTCTAGTGGAAGGTGTCCCTGCTCATGTTTGGGGGAGTTGAAACTAGATGATCTTTGAGGTCCCTTCCAACCCAAACTATTCCATGTTTATGTCTCTTAATTTTTTTCCCCTCTGTAAAAATATATGGGACTATTCATATAGTCCAGAAGTAGTCAGAAAGCAAATCCCAAGGGAAAAGAAGGAGCCCCATAGGGCAGAGGAATGCTAATTCAATGGTCCAAAGGTCTTGGTTGTATGTGTGTTCATATATTACACCTCAAAGATGAGTAAAACAACTTCCATGACAGCGATACACTGGAGAGGGTTGAAAAAAATAACCCCATGAAACAGAAAGAATGAATGGAAGAGAGCAAGGAGGGCCAGCTGTGCACCTTGTTGTCTGCAAAGAGTGCTACAGAGGGAAGTCCATCTAATCTTTACTAACTCTAGTGTGGTAGGTAGGTACTCCATGTGAAAACGAGAAGTAGCACACGTAGCTCCAGACACAGGAACACCATCTGCACCAACTGGGGGGCTCTCCAGCATCCACAGAGGACAGACACACTCAAGGGCAAATCAGGTCTCTTTAGGGACAGCCCTAGTAAGTACTGGAGCAACTCCTGGCAGACGCTTATCACATGCAGGATGTGGTGGTTCAATCTGCCTATATTAAAACTGGGGAAAAAATAGGGCAAGGTAATGGTAAGGCAATCACCTTCTTAATAACAGAGGATTCAGCCCTCACTTTCCCCCTTAATAAATAATTTAAAATAACGATTTTATTTTCTACCATGCTTAGATCCTGGGATCTTTTTAATATTTTAAAATAACCTTTTCATTTTCCACCATGAAAGATCCTGGGGTCTTATTTCTGCTGTCACATCCAGTCTGCTAAGAGAGGTAAGTTCTGTATCTTAGTCTGAGGTATGATTTTCTGTTTGTTCTTTTGAATGACTTTGCCCAAAGGGGTGATAATAAAAAATGTGAAAGCTGGTGTCAAAATATTTTTTCTGAGCCTGGAACACACATTTTTTTCATTATTCTTGACATTCTCTTTTATTTGTATTTTTCCCCTTCTCCACTTACATTCAGTATTAAAGCAAAGTAAAATACATAGCACAGATAATTCTCCTTTCATATTTCTTTGGTAGCATTGGCCCATTCTCATGTGAATATGTAGGAGCTCTGAACATCACATCTGGTCTTTATATCCTTGTGATTTATGAAGACACATGATTTTCCATTCACAAATGCACAAGAGCATGGTCATATGACTCCTGCTATTGGGAGCTCTCCTGCTATTTAGCCAGAGCCAAAAGCTACAGAAGCATCCCAGAAGCAATCTCATCCAGCACNCACACAGATCATCCTGAATAGTTCTTGTGTCCTCCCATTCTGCTGGCTAAGTGGGATGATGATGCTTCCAAGAGGAGGGGGGCTAACCCAGTGCTTCATGTTTGTTATCTATTTGGTTGGAAAGCTGGGATCTGGAGATGATTCAGGAACAGACCCTCCCTCCATGCTATTTAGGTATCAGGTGTTTTCTTGGTACATGGTGATGAAGACCTGAGAGGAAGAGGCCCATGTTGCTGCAAGGCTGCTGACATGCTGTCAGGCCTTGACTGGCCCTATAGCAGGGTCCATAAGGAGGTGCCAGTGTCAGTGCTCCCACTCCATCTGTGTGGCTCCCAGGTGCCCTTAGCATGGAGAGAGCAGGAGCCAAATGGCAGCTAAGCCAGGTTGGAAAGGATCGAGAACAGATGATGCTGTTCCAGAGCTAATCCTAAATCAGGCTGCTTTAGGAACAGAGTTCATCTCATGGTGATACCATATTGACACACAGTCACTGGCACAGCTGGCAGGACCCTTCTCCCTGTCTCTTCACCTCTTTCTAAATTGTTTCCTCCCTACCCCAGATTTTCTGTTTTACAGCCTGCTGTAAGGGACCTGGCCTACTTCTAAACACATTCACAGCTATTTCATACAGTCAACAAAAGCAGGGAGCTGATTTTTGAACCAGTGCCACCCTTTTGACATTTGCATTTGGGAAACAGCATCTTCAAACCTGTATGTCAGGGGTGACATCTCAGGATCAGCAGAGGTTTGGGTAGCACCACGGCTTTGGTCCTGGGCATGACCACTTCTCCCAAAGGCAGTGCAGGGTAAACATTCATGCTCTCAGTCTGAATAAAACATAAGCTGACATGTTTTCACTCTTTATTATAGACATTTCAGCAACCCTTTAAGCAATGTATTAGAAGACATGGAGGGCACAGTGGTGCAGCTCCCACATCAAAGACAATAAAAAAGGTAGAAAAATGACAGATGCTCCATGTGGGGTTATTTCCATTCACCTATGTCTTTAATATCCACAGCTGAAAAATTCTTAAATGAAAATTATTATTCACTCTGGAATCCTTGGCAAACCATAGTGCCACAAAGCTTGTAAAAATGATTCTGATGTTACAGTCAATAGGTGTTGGTGAGCTACTGACGTCACTGCAAAAACAGGATTTGCCTCATGGCAGAAACAAGGCACTGGGAATCTCCTGGCATTTGTTGGTTTCCTCCACTGATTTGAAATGGTAGATTAGGGCAAGGCTTTGTTTTTCTTGCTGTTCTCCTGCCTGCACCAAACAGTATTTCCTGCCTTGCAGAAATGCTGGTGCTGGAAAATTAGCAAGGTGTACCAAGAGCCTGGCATGATGTGGCTACTGCTGGAAATTCCAGGGACTGTTCTCAGCAAGGACATGGGTTAAGTAAAAGTGCTATTTCTGTTTCATTGTGGTTGTTGCTGTCTGTCAGCACTAGGAACACAGAGTGAACACATCATCACTGACCTCTGGCGTAATGGAGGAGTTGGGCCACAGGCTGAGCATGGGAACTTTATGAAGGTAGGGTGCACAGTTGGTTTTACACACGTTTTCCTGGCATGGGTGATGCCCACAGTGTGAACAGTTCTGAGGATTGCTTTAAGCAGACACACTTTGCAAATAATGTTTGTTTTGTTTCAAAACAAATAGGGAGTGATTGAAAAGCACAAAGGTATTGGCAGTGCCACAATGAGAAAATTATAAAGACACATGTAATGTGTTGACTGAGTTCACATGCCAGGACTCCTGTGAAGCTCAAATTTGAAAAAGAACAGAAGAGAGATGGGTCTTCAGATCCTACAGTTTTACAGTGGGTTTTGAGTGCCCAGCACCTTTCAGCATTTAAAATAACAAACAACTCATACTTGAATTTAATATGAAAATGGGCAACTATGCTCTTTCCTCAGTTCAGACCAGTGATTCCTAGCTTGGGCTGCAGCACCAAGAAGATGCTATCACTGAAAGTCAAAAGTTGATGTTGGTAGATGCAGGGTGGCAGTGGCCTGTCTGGCTCCCAGATGGTGGGGCTGGCAGGAGTGGCCAGGGATGGATTACACCAGAGCAAGGGACCAGGAGTGCTCCAGGGGAGAATAAATCAGCCACTGTAATTACCCACAGGCAATCAAGCAAGGACAGAGACTGTTTCCCCATTGCACAGCACACCATTTTTACAGTTTGTGTTGGTTAGATTCTTTCTCAATATATAGAATTTCCTTCTTTTTTGTTCCAGTTCTATAGTTCAGCAGACAATTCCTCCCAGCAGGTATTTCTGAGTAATAGAAAGTGCTGTGAGGTCTCTTCAGGACACAAGGATGACTAACCCTGCAGCAAGTATCTCCAGCATAGATCAAGAAATGAGATGCAACCAAAGGACCTAGAAGCAGGTTCTAACCTCCTTTACACCAGCTGGATTCTCAAGTAACTCCAGGAGCATCAAAGGCTTAATGTATCTTGTTTAAATATAAATAATCCAAAATCTGAGCTGACCTCCCTGCTGTCAGCAGCAGCAATGATTTCATACGGGCAAGAGAGGATCCTACCCCAGCTGGTTTTGCAATGATCTCTGGTTTTCATACCACTCCGGCAAGCGAGGTCTAATTTGGGGTAACCTGACCCACTTTGAGTTGTGCCTTACTATAAGATCAGCTTCTTGAGCATGCAAAGTATGAGGTTCTCCTAGGTGGGCTGCCATCCCACCTTTCTCTCAGTGAGAGTATGGTGAATCAGAAATAAGACCTGGTCTGTCCCTTGCTGGCACACAGGTGGAGGGACCAGTAACTTAGATCATCGGATGACTTGCATGACTGTATGACTGTGTTGAATGACTTGAATTCTGCCCTTCATTGCCTCTTCTCCAAAACAGAGACTTGGAAAAAGGAGGAAGAGAACATGTGGGGGAAGATTTAAGGAGTAGATTTAGGCAATTGCAATATATAAATTAGAGTTTTATGTTATATATATTTTTGTACTGGAGTCATCCTACTTGGATCCCTTACTACTGCAGTCTAGAAATGTGGGGAGCTATCTTGGCATTTTAGACATGGACATCGTGATATTCTTGCATTATTTTTTAGAACAAACATGACCTTTTCCTCCAGCATTGCCTGTAGGAAGACTTTGGCCATCCATGGGTTTTATATTGCCTGCAAAATGAGACTTATTTTCCACCCCAAACCTTACATGGCAGGATGTAATTGTCACACACTGCTCTACTTGCTCCATGCACATGCTCTGAGAGCACTGACATGTTTATTATGATTAATAAACATTATTATTCATAGCACAGTGGCAGCTAGAGATTCTAATGATACATTAGGGGCTTGTTACTCTAAGTCTAGTAGAAACTCATAGGAAGAACAAGTAATTTAAATAGACAAAGACTGTTATTACTGTTTTACAGGTGAGACCCAGAGAGATTTGAAAATTCATCCTATGCCTCACAGGAAACTGTGGAGAATTAAAAGCTGAGCTCACATCCCCCACACTCCAACCTCTAATTTTACTGAGATGAAAATGCAGGAGGAAAACCACTTGCATAAAGCCAAGTGCATCACAAGATGCACACTCATTCCCTCAGCCCTATAGAGCTGAAGAACTTCTGGGGGGTTTTGGTTTTGTTTTTGTGTTTCCCTTCCCTTGTGATTAATTTTTCTTTTCTTCTTGACTTGCAGCTTGTGAGTCATTGTTGTAGAGACAAAATTTTCTTTCAAAACAAATGTAGCTCAGTTTTAATCAGGAAATCAAACACTATTACTTCTTTTTTTTCTTTCTTTCTTTACATCTCTTTTTTATATTAAGAAGTATGAGATCAGGCACTACGAAAAGAAACCCAAGTTCCATTTGGATTAACATTTGATTGCATTTTACTTTACCAAATACCAGTTCACTTCCACAGAGGCTGGTGTGGAGCATTTTAACACCTCTTTACTGCTGGGTTTCCTCATCCTGCTGGCAGTGTGGGTGTTCTTGTCCTGTCCAGGACATTTGGCATGCTCACATACAAATAACTCAGTTCTCTCTAGTTCACTTGGTGCATGAAATGATGTCTTCATGATTTCTGCCACAAAAACTTGTCTGGGATTCAAATCCATCTTGAAGTCTTAGCCCTGTCCTCTTGTTCCTGAGAATTTGCTGACCACTGTGTCCTGCCTGGGCAGCAGCTTGAGAGACACATCTATATGCTGGCCTATATCTGACTATGACTGTGCCATCTTGGTTTTCCCCATTGCCCCCCTGCTTCAATTTATATTTTCAGCCCCCTCACTGCAGGTGGTTTGTTTTCTACCAGAAATCCCCTTGATGTTGTAATTTGGGTGAGGAAGGAGGTGGTAAAGGGTTATTTCCACATTGGCATTTGCTTTCCTCTTTCTCCTACTTCCATGCTTCATTTCATGTCATCCTCAGCCAAACAGGTGTGGTTATAACTTGACAATCTACACCATGCTGTGGGTCCTGTCCCAAATACCACTAAGCTCCAGACTCTTTAAAACCTTCAGCAGACCTGTGGGCCAGATGGGGATATCCAGGCATTCAGCACATAACCTGGGACTGCTCCCAGTGGGATTTCCATGGCTGGAGAGGTCATCACTTCTTCTTCTTCAGGAAGAGGCAGCAGCTTTAGGATACCAAATACAAGTACAGGCAATGGCTTGAGATATAACACTGTGCAGTTACTAATGTTCCCACACTACAAGCTGCACAGTACCAGCTCCCTGAAGAGAGATAACCCTTCAGCACAGAGAGGTGGCTTTCTGGCACTGCTGCTCCAGCCCAGTAATCACTTAGTGTGGATGCATTTTGGAGGTTATAAATACATCCATGCCAAGATATTGCAAATTTGGTCAAGGATATGGTCTTGGGGGTCATTTTGTCTCCCAATGTACTGCAACCCAGTACAGCAAAGTGCGTTCCTCTTTATGGTAATTTTTAAGGAGGGTAAAATTAAGCAGATTTTCCTTGAGGAAACAGAGCAGATAGAAAGATCTCAAGGCATGCTGCACTTTGAGTAAAAAGAAAGCTTCATGAGTGGCTGGATTTGAAGGCAAAGACCAGATATGATTTAGTCTCTTCTCTCCTATTCCTTTTATATAAAGACAACAGCTGACTGCCTTTCCACTGTGTTTCAAAGGACTGCCTCAAATGGTGTGTTTCAACTCCAGGCATCTGCTTCTTCCCAAACACTGAACCACCATGGTGCTTCATAACACTTTTTATAGCTGTGAAGTTCAGGGGCACTAAGCACGACCAAAAAAACCTTCTGAGTTGATATTCAAGTAGGGAGGCACTGGAAACTATGTGATGCCTTGAAGATAAGGGACTTCTTGTTTTCTTTGGCAAAGTGAGACTGTATGACTCTTGCTGATCAGTTCTGAGCATATCAGACATCCACAGATTTAACCATAGATGCCAGGCAGCAGGAGGGCACAGTGGCTGGGAGGAAGCTTGTTCATTAAGCCTGGTAAAAAACTTCAAGCCTGCTCACCTGTCCCCTGAGGACTCGCTTGACAGAGAGCTTGACGTTGTTCCTGCGCCTTCCATCTCTCTTGGGCATGATAGACTCATCTCCTCCTGAGAGCAAGAGACACGGCTCTTGGTGGCCCATTTACTGGGTATACACAAGGAAGGGAATTCTTGTGCCATTTCCCCTCTGGCATCCTCATGAATATGCATTGTGATAGACTGTAAGGAAAAACTGAGCTTGCAAACCCCATGCTTTTGATTTACCTTGACAACAGTTGTGTTTCAATTCCCCTATCTTTGTGGGTTTGCTTTCTCTGTGCTTTGGCATTTTAAACCAACGGCTGATGTCAAAACAGAGTTGGGCTTCCCCGAACTTTCCCCTTTTGATGGCAGACTTGTCAGACCTCTCAAACCACAAAGACGTATGGGTGGTGAGGGAGTTCTCTGAATGGCCAGACACTGCAGGGAGCGGTGTTGACTGTGTGCTGACTGTTCACTGCGTGTCACTCTGAGTCACCACTGAACCCATCACAGAGATGGGAAAACACAGTGCTTATCAAGGTACCATGATCCGAATGAAATAGAAAAAAACGACCATGGATTGTGGATACTAAGACTTCTGTGGAGAAAATATTGCTCTTTGAAATGAAAAATAATAAAGAGCAAGTTCAACAGGATCAAGGAGTCCTCTGGGGAGTAAGGCTGAAACATTACATGGTGCCAGATCCCTTAAAACACTAATTGAGGAGTTCACTAATTAGCAGTGTATGTGAGCAGCTCTCTGACCTAAGTTCACTTTACTCAACACACATTATCGGATGGCTTGGAAGTGAGAGGGAAGTTGTTCCCAGGAGGCAGAGGGTCACTGTGATCTAATGTCTGCATTTGCAAAGCCAAGACATGTTACTCATCCTTTAAATATCTATTTTCAATAGTATTATTTTTAAAAGTAGCCACAAGACAAACTTGTAAAGCAATTCCTTGTACAAAACCACTGGTTCAAAGATCGGTACTCAAGTAGCCTTTTCGCATTGTAAATATGTTCTCTGCATTTCAGATTCTCCCTGCAGTAAATAATGGATTAAGTAATGAAAATCCCATTATAATGAGAATGACATGAGGCTTAAATGAGACCAGAGCTAGGAAAACTAAGCCAATTTTCTGTTTTCCTCAGAAATCAGGCTGAGGTTTATCACCAACATATCATAACTGGCTTTAATTAGGTAATTAATGACAGTAACAACAAAATAACAAGGTGCTTGGCAGTAGTATTCTAACTGATTTATAGACACATCACAAAAAAATCTGAGTTTTGTCTAAAAACTTTACAACTGGGTGAGTTGTAAAAGAGTGAAGACTATAATGGAAAGTCCTAACCTGCCAGTTTTGGGAGCACCCCAACAACAAGGCAGACTCTTCCTTACCCTTTCTGTTGGAGATTAACCTTGCATGAAGAAAGACCACGATAGACAATAGACCAGATACAATTAGGGAAGTGGATGTACAGAACATCTCCTTCTCTCGTTGACTTGCAGGAAACCTGTGAAGATGCTCAAGTGGAAAGGGAAGCAGAGGCACTGAAATCTCTCAGGCTGAGGGTGAAACCCAGGTCTGGCCATTTCTGGGCAAGTGCTTGAATTAGCACGTTTTTTATATATAAAAAAGGAAATACCTGTTTCAGGTATATTCAGGAAGAAAAAAAAAAAGAGCTACCTGGAAATCTCCAGCCAAGGGGAGGATTATGATGATGTATGGAAGTGCTCTGCAAATCCCCAGCCTGGATGATTGCCCTTGTCACATTCTGACTGTGCCATGGGGAGACCAAGGTATGTAGTAAGCTTCCATTCCTCTTCCACTCTTTGGATTTCATGGAAAGAAGACGTGGGTGTGTGGGTTGGAAGTAATGGCCTGCCCCAGCCAGTTCCTGGTTTGTCTGTATGGAGGTCTATGGGGTGAACTGTGGATCATCAGAGTTCTGCAGCCACACAGGCACATGTCCCAAACTAACACCTGATCTGAGCTTTCAGATAAATACCTAAGTCAAAGACAGCATTTTCAGGATTGACTTCTTCACATTTCAGTCTCCCTTAGCAATGTCCTGCTCAGAACCCTCGATGCTGTGAGCCCCACACTGGCCTCACTGTGGCAGTGCTGTAGGTGCCTGAGCCCATGTCATCCTCAGGGCCTTCTGGCTGCCATTCCACAGCCTGCCTTTCACCTGCAGCTTTGTACCCTTCCTCCTAGGATGCCATAGGAATGTTCCCCAGCACTTCTGGGGTGGTTGTTTCCTCTATTGTCAGTTTTCCCACTACTGTTGTTCCCATGCTGCTACTCTTATGGCCTTGAATCTACCAACCTTATACTTTTCTTTAGGTGTGCTCCCAAGGGGAGAAAGTACCACAGGGGTGAGACTCATACCTGCCCTTTTTCTTCCTCTTGGGGGTATCTTGCAATGAGGTACCCCAAAATAATCAGATTAACAACCAGCCGGCTTGCAATATCCACCCTGGTCAAACTGTTCTCCCAACAGCATGGTGAGCAGGAATCAAGCACAAATTTCCCCCAAACAGTTCCTGATTAAAACTATTTAGTTATTATGGGACATTATGATGGGAGGACCCTCCTACACAGAGAACACACCCAACTATGGGGACCCATGATTTGTCTTCCCAGCTGGCTGCTCAGAGAATTTTCCTTGATCCTTATCTTTCTCTCTACTTCAACACTCATGCCTTGCCTCACAGATAGGGTGATAACAGCAAGGGATGCTTGATAAGATGACTGTAAACATGGTGCCCTAACTCAGGATGTGGTTATAGCTCTATCTGAGAAAATTCATACATCCAGACCCTTATCTTCATAGTACATCGTTCTTTCAACCAGCTGATTCAGAAATGTACTGAGCTCTTTCCAGGAAAGGACTCATGAGATGTTCAGGTTAACTTAAGATCAGGTCTTTAAAAGAATTCTTGTTCCCTATTTATTATAAGAAAGACCATCAGTATCACAGGATGGCTTGTGTTAAGGTTTCATGATGTTACAGAAATGTGGATCTACTTCTTTGATGTCCAGAAGGATGTCAGTTCATGACTGATGAATTTTTTTAATCGCCTTTATCTTTAGATCCACCTAGTCATTAAGACTCAGAAAGGGACTGTACAAATAGGTTTATATGCAAAAGATGGCGCTCTGTGTGGAGTAACTGATTGTATTAGCAGCTTCAATAATGACTGAAGGGTTCCTTAGTCCTGCCAAAACTCAGGAGTCACTCCAGCTAAGAAAGATATGATTTCTTTGTATCTTTTCCAAATGCTGTAGGAGATTCACTTCAGTCAGAGTCCTAACCAGCACAAATACAGACAAAACACAGGGAACATGCAGAGATAGTGGAGGCTCATACAGAGAGCCTAACTTCCCAGCATCCTGAATGGCAGCTGTGAGAGGTTTATTACCAGGATGATACAAGAGATAGAATGAAAAATGACTAACAAGCCTTTCGCTTGAAGTTGTGGCTGAGTCTCTCAAAACTAGTAACACTCAACTGCCTCTAGGCAAAACTCTCCATCAGTCCCAAGGAGTAGACTGTGCACTGAATGAGTAAACTGAAGCCAGAACACAGCGATTTCTCAAATCACTTGTCACTGCAGATTTCCACCCCTGGTGCTTTGAGCTCTAGTACACAGCTTGCAATGCCCTGGCTCCAGATCACTGTTGGCTCGACAATGTCTAACATAACTCACCCATTACACATTGTCTGGGGTTCAGCTGTCATGGCTATAAACAGCAAAGTAAGAAGAGATAAGAGATTACCCAGATTACTGGCAGCAGTAGAAGCTGTAGAGCAACCTTGGCAAAGCTGCTTTTGCTATCTGGAAGAAAGCTGAGTAGAGAGGAAAACAAGGCTCTGCCCATACTGGGGCACAGTCCTTGGCATCCTGCTGGGAGAGTGTGACACAGGCTGCCATCACCCTGTCAGCTCAACAAGGCTCTGTACAGCCTTGGGACATCTCCCCAAAAGCAACATTTGCCAACAGCATGGCCCTGCTAAAGGCTCAAACCCAGAAGGGAGTTTCTAAGGAGTTCCCACATGGTATTGGGGACTATTTCTCCATCATATGCTTACCCTGAGCAGGCAGCAGAAAGGGTTTATGCTCCACAGCCCCTATTTGCAGCAGGCTAAGCCTCCTTAGAAAGGGGTTGGAGTAATTTCTGAATGGGACCCATGGATGCTCAGTGCAGTGTTGGGTGCCCACGTTAGCTGAACTGCAGGAACAGCTCATGGTAAACTCTCACTCTTTTACAGGAATCAAGGAGAACATGTTCATCCAACCCTCCTCCACTGAGGCTTAACATAATGTGTTTCACCTCCCAGCTGCCATAGGCCAAGTGTATGAATCAGTCAGCTCTTGCAGCAGAGTTGACATGTAGGAACCCAGCCATGTGTCTCAGCCCTCCAGGCTAACTATTGTCACACTGTCCTTCCTCCTGTATTTATCCCAGCTTGTTTATGACCTTGCGTGGCTGGGTCACAACAGATTTACTTTGTGCCTTCCCTTGGCACAGGACAGGTTCCAATTTCATTTTTGCCATGCAGTTTTCCCTTTTCTAGGCTGCTGTGGTTTAGGCTCTTTTCCTTCTATGCAGGGGGGTGGGTTGCTGAGCTTCAGGAGGATTGTTTATGATTTTACTTAAGCCCACCATTTCTGACCCTCTCCATACTGAGACATGTTCCTCTATTCCTCTCCGTGCTAGTAATAAAGCTCTCTTCATAAGAAAGCAAACAAACAAACAAAAAGCTTAGCGCCAAAAGCTGTTTAAAACAGATAAAGTTTAAAACCTTACACAAAAAGCGGGGCTGATTTTTGCAGTTTCCATTGTACTCAACAGAGCATTTTGTCATTATAACTTTGGACTACAGAAAAAGAACCTTGCAATGAAAGGCTGCCATAAATTGACCTTTTGTTGCAAATTCTGCCATTCAAGCATAAAGCAGCAAGAAAGGCTACATAAGCTGTGTTAAAAGTAGGTCACTGTACATCCGCTGTTACCACGGCTGGGCCTGGCTGCGTGTTGCTAACGGGGTTTCTTGGTTTGAGCAGCAATACACACACAGGAGAGATGTGAACTCACAGCACTTCATACGGCACAGAAAGGCCAGAGTGCTGTCAGGGGGGATTGAAATCCTTGTTCCTACGTAGGGCAGGACTCCTGCGGACCATCAATACAGCTGCTTTCTGAGAAGCAGAGCATCCTGGTAGCAGGGATGGTGTGTCTGCAAAGAGCCTGGTGACTGGCATTGCTGCCCCTTGGGCAGGTTCTAGGCCTCAAGGCCAGGGTAGTTCCTTTCCTCAGAAAAGACCTTGCTCCGTTATACTCTGGCAGCTATCAGCTAGAGGGAAACAGGAGTGAAAGGGTGTGGGGGGTCTCATCTCTTCCAGTCTCATTGGTTTAGTCTCCACAGTCACACAAAGTCACCTGGACCACTGTAACATAAGCTCTCTCTCCGAAGACAGAGAGAAAGAGAGCCTCCACAAGTGTCTGAACTGTCATTGAATCTTCATTGTTGGTCCTCTGAAATATTCATCCCTGCAGCTCCAGGACAGTCTAAGTTCAAACAACAGCAGTGCCTTAACTCAACCTGTCCCCTTCTAGGGCTACATACTATGGATGATCCCTGGATTTTTTCAGCATTGTCAACATTACTAAAGAGAAAATTGATTCCAAGAGTCAATAGTATCTTTCTGCATTAGCCCTCCTGGGATGGCTACAGACATTACCTCAGAAAACTACCACACTCTAGAAAAATGTTTAAGTGCACAAAGCTCAAAAATGCCCTTCTGCATTTGCCCTTCATATGTTTTCTTGACTCAGACCCTAACTAGCATACTACACATAATAGGAACTCCTCAAGACAACAATTATAACATCTATGTCTCCCCTGACTGACCAAGCTTATCTGGCTCAGCTGCACTAACTGGTTCAAAAGAAGATTGGATTCAAGATCCAGGTTGCTCCTGGAGATTGACAGCAGGCTCTGGCAGGTGATGGAGATCATGAGCACTTTCCCAGAACTGTTCTGCCTTGTCTTCAGCTTAAGGGTTTCCTGTTAAATCTTTTACTCAGCATCAGGAAAGAGCCTTCATTTACTATCCTTGGCATACATGATAGACCGAAGAGGAGAAATGGTTTTCCTTTGTATCTCCATTATAGACTTACACAGTGTAATAATATGCAGCCTTTGATCTCGCTTTGTTTGTGTTCTGCATCATCTTTGCAGCTGATTGGAAAATAAAATATACTATGTGTTGATTTAAAGACATTCAAAGTAACAGACTAGCTAGACTTTATGATTTGTGCTGAATTATTTATTGCACAATAAAGAACTTACCTGTTTTAGTAGACAGTCTGCCCACCCATTGCCTTCCATGGGCTGCTGTTCAAAAGGTCTTAAACACTGTCAGAAGAGAGAAGTGATGGAAGCAAGATGCTGGTGCCTGGTCACCTGAGGAAGGAACAAAATGTGGAAGTTTGGCTATTTTAATTATAGCACTGGATAGATATTAAGCAGGAAGGTCCTTCCCAATATTTTTGTGGCAGTTGTGGGTGGTCCCAAATTGATGTGTGGTTCCCTATACTGAATAAACACAGGGTAGGCAGACTGGGCAGCCCAAGAGTCCACAGAGATAGAACTTGGTGAGGGACATTGTAAGGCAACCAAAACCTGGTCCAACGTGCTTAGCTGACACACAAGGTGTTGCATTTAATATGCATTTTACACTAGTTTTGAAGGATTTGCATCAAAATACATTAAATAAATTTCTGGATGTTATATGCTAAAAAGGCTTTGGCCTCTACTGCACAAAAGACCCAAACCTAAACACAGACTGATTAAAACGGTGTTCTGCATATGAGCACCACACTTTTTAATTCCCCCTGAAACAAACTCCACAGAATTTCTGTTATCTTTGTAAGCCTCATTTTCTGAAGAGTTTTTGCAATCGTACTGTGTGTTCACACATGTGTAAATGTACAGATGTGCCCATCCCACAGAATCACACAGCAGTTCAGCATTTTTGGGGACCATCTGGTCTGATCCCTGGTCAAAACAGGGGCAATTAAAACAGCTTGCTCAAGGCTGTATCCAGTTAGGCTTTTAAGATCTCCAAGGATGGAGTCTCCACAACTTCTTTGGGCAACCTACTCCAGTGTTTGACCACTGAACAGTGAAAAGGTCATTTCTTTGGTTCACACAGAATTTCCTATATTTCTCTATGCACATTGCCTCTCTGGTGGTGTCACTGGGCACCACCATGGGAAGTGTCTGGCCCATCTTCCTTACTCCCCTCTCTCCTCCAGTCAGATATTTAAAAACATTGATAAAGTCCCATGCAGCCTTTTCTTCCACAGGCTGAATAATCACAACTCAATCTCTGCTTATATGGCCCTAGACCATCTTTGTGGCCTTCTTCTTGGACTCCTTCCAGCAGGTCCATGTCTGTCTTACACTGGGGAGCCCAGAGCTGAGCACAGCACTCCAGGGGTGACTCACCAGGGCTGCACAGAGGGACAGTCACCTGCCCTGACCTGCTGGCAACACTCAGCCTGATGCAGCCCAGGAGGCTGCTGGACACCTTTGCCACAAGGACACATTGTGGCTCTTGCATCACTCCCAGTTCTTTATCATCTGCAAACATGCTGAGGGTGCATTTGGCCCCATTTTCCAGGTGACTAATGAAGTGAATTAACAGTACTGGCCCACTGTCAACCTCTGGGGTACTTCAGTGGTAACTTGCCTTCAGCTGGGACTTGAGTTGCTGATCTTCACCTTCTGAGCCCAGCAGTTCAGCCAGTTTTCAGTCCATCTCACTGTCAATTTATCTAGTCTAGTCTGTACTTCAACATTTTGTCTTGAGGGTGTTACAGGAGACAATGTCAAGAGTCTTGCAAAATAAACAGCATCCACTGCTCTCCCTTCATCCACTGAGCCAGACATGTCATTGTGAAAAGCTGTTGGGTTAGTGACGTATGATTTGACTTTCATAAATTTGTGCAATTGGGATTATTTCCTCCATTTCTGAGGGACTGTGGTGAGGCTAATCAGCCTATAGTTCTTCATATTCTCCTTGCCTGTGTTGAAGACAGAAGCAACATTTACTTTCTACCAGGCCTCAGGAACTTCTTCTTCTACCAGGCCTCAGGAACTTCTTCTTCTACCACTTACTTATCTTTCAAAGATAACAGAGTGACCTTGCAATGATATTGACCATGTCCCTCAGTACTAATGGGTGCATCCGATAAAATTCTAGGGACTTGTATATGTCTAGTCTGGATAAATGTTCCTTAAATTAATCCTTATCCATCAGGAGGAAGTCTTCCTTGCTTCAAACTTTCCTGCTGGTTTCAGGCACCTGGGATTCCCGTAAGCAAATCCTACCTGAAGAAACAAGGCAAAGAAGGCACTGAGTTTGACCTTTTCCATGTCCTTTGTCACCAATTTCCCTGTCCCATTCTTGTCTCATCATCACTGCAAACACAGGCTACCCCTGACTTTCCTACTGCTGACCAGTTTTTCCACATTGTTAAGTATCAGGCAGAGCAGATTCTTTTTGCTGACTTCTCTGTCACCTGTGTCTGGAAGAGAGTTATTCCCAATGCACTCCAGAAACAGCCTTGGTTGCTTGTGCCCTGCTGTGTTGTTCTCCCAGCAGTTACCAGTGTGGTTCAAGAACCAGACCTGCAAACATGACACTTCTCCCAGCTGCCTGCTGCTTCTTCCCAGTCAGATGATCTAACACTCACCACAGTTGCTCACACTGGTTAATCCCCACCCATAAATTCCCAGCTTGCTCATCACTTCTCCCTAGGCAAAGGTACAGGCATTGCCACCGGTCTATTCACATGAAGCTCTCTTCTGAATCTTCTAGATGATTTCAGAGAAACATCTATCTCAAGCATGCAAAGTTTCTTCTACATTTTTTCATGGAAAAATATCTCCATGAGAGGAGCAGAGTGAATGGACAGACATATGACAGGACAATGGGAGGCAGGAACTACTCAACCCTTCTTAAACAACAGAAATCCAGTTCTAGGACTCAAATAAAGGAGAAAATCAGACTACTTTATTTCTACTGTGTATGAGCAATTCTGTGGTTTTTTATAGAGGCATTGCAAGGCTTTGGACCTTCTAAAATAGAAAAAAAATCTTAATGTCATTCTCAGAAAAAAGGAACAGATACATCATAGGACACCCTATGTGAGATCACCCTTAAACAGCAGGAGTCCAGATCACAAAGTCATTATCCAGTCCTAGCATTGACTGCACTTTCCTCAAGAATTTTAACTTAGCTACAGCCTCTTAAAAATAATGTATAAACTTAAGGATTTTGTACTACCAAGGAAAATATGAAATATTATTCCTTGTGTCATTCACATTGGGCCTCACATTTCTAAGCATTTCACAAGCACTGGAAGCTCACACTAATGTCAGTTGTTTTATAGTTTTGGCACCACACAAGCTATTGCTTCTTATTTGTTCTTTACTGAAGACCAGCGACAGGCTTATATAAAGCTCACAGAGAAGAATGAAATGAAAATCCCTAAGACTTCAAATGCAGACACAAGTCCCATTTGCTGTTTCGGAGCCCTTTGTTTCTGATTTACACAGAAGGGAGAGGGAATGAAGCCAGTCACTCAATGAACAAACTGCCCTTCAAATCCTAAAGGATTAATCTGATGGCTCTTTTTGACACTATGTTTATTAGCTTCCTGGTGTAAAAAGATGCATGTTCTGTGGAAGAACAAAAAATTGGATTTAAATCAGAGTTCCCGCAGCTTGTTTGCAATTACAAACTTCTTGGAATTGTTTTAAAGCTTATTACTATTTGCCTGCTTTCTAAATAAGCAGGAATGAGGAACAAAAACATCAGTTGTTACCTCAGGCAGGTATATCCTTCAACAGGGCTACTCTAGTGCCAAAGTCCAACCTTAATTCAGCATCCTGCTGAATGGAGCTTGGTGCTGCTCCCAGCAAAGCAAGAGCAGCACTCACCCCAGGGAATGGTGGTACAGATGGCCTCATGCTATGGAATTAGAAGCTTCTCTTTTGAAAGGGTTGTTTCCATAAATAATGGGTAAAATTCTTAAAAGTGCATATCTTCCATTTAGAAGTGATAGGAAGCCCTTAAGCTCGAGTCTCCAAGGCAGTTGCAGCCAAGTTACCTTATCATAGGAGTCTATAGGATTCAATATGCCCAAATACTTTTGGGACTCTGCACCAAGAGCTTGAGTTTCACAAACAAGAAATGGAACAAAGACTCCAAAGCGCTGGGTTTTTTGAGTCCTTAGCTGTCCTAATACGGCCTTGTGAAAGACATCAGCAGGACCAAAGAACAATAAGATTTTTTTTTGTCTGGCTTTTGCTGCTTTTGAGAAGTTTACCCCGACCCCAAAGCTACTTGCCCACCTGTCTAAAAGCCCTACCATTCTTGAGAAAGATCTATCAGTTCCACCCTGCAGATGATCTGGACATCACTGAGGTGTCTGGATGCCTCCCTCAGGCCAGAGGGGCACAGGATGAAGTCAGGTTGCAGAGGGTCAGTCCTGCAGAACTGTGTACGCTCACCTCTCTCTGTTACTGTGTGACCAGCACTAAATATCATTGCAGACAGAAATAAGAGTATATCAGACAGATGATGAAAAACAGCCTTCTAGGTTTTTTAAATCTGTCTTGTAGATGCAAGTTGGTATCCCAAAGGACTTTTATATTACCTACAGGGGAATCACTCCAGCATCAGTGTCAGAAGATTTTGGTCATCGCAGACTGTCCTCCTTAGGTGATTTTACAGCTCTCAATTGTTTGTAATGAATTATTGCCACCACAGTCACAGGATGTCTGAAGCACAGATGTCCTTTCTCTTCTTACTGCTGACATTCAGGATGTCAGTTTATTTTGTCTTTCTATAAACCTGTTTTTCTCTCACATGCAAACAAACACTTCAGGTAATAACCTTGTCTCCAGCAGAATATTGCATTTTGTCCTTCAAATAGTTCTTTTGATATGAAATCACAGAACCATCCAAAAGACATTGACTATAAAACCAGAAGTTCTTGAACTAGTTATAAATACAAATGGCAGGTGATATTAAAAAAGATAAATTAGGAAAAACCCCTGGAGCTGTTATTTCATTCACTTGCATCTGACTGTGCTGCTTCCAGATGACAAGACTGTAGAACTAAATACAAAAGTGAAATAAAAAAATGTCATTACGTTGAACCATTTTTAGTAGATGCAAAGCTGACCTGGCCTTTGTGGTTTCTTTTGCTAAATCAGTGGTGTTATTTTTATTGTTGCTGTGTCCATGTCCAGCAGAAACTTATGGTGTCTGCATTCCATCCCTCCACAGTGGCATGCTGGAGACCATTCTGTGGGAATGCCTTATGATAGCATTACTGCAAATGACATGATGTGCTAGTACAGATGTCAGGTGAGAATTTCACAGCTATGATAAAAATCACAAAGCCTGGCCAGCATACCAGGAAACCTCTGTAGACTTATGCAATCCTGTTTGTTCCAGTTACATCCATCAAAGTTGTCCTGGCTCAGGAAAAATAAAGCAACTACAAACAATTATTTTCAAATAACAAAACCCGCAAAATGTAATTGAGGAAACTCTGAACTCTGCTTTATTCCCATGTAAAAAAACCCAACATTCCATACATATCAGGGATTTGTCAGAATTCCCCTTCCTCAGTCTTGCCTTCTTGTAAAATTTACTTTTAATAACTGTCAGCTTCCTGAACCACAAAGCTCTCTCTTCTGTTTTGCTGTTATTCACTGGAGCAAAATAAAATGCTAAGGCAAGAAGAGGACGCAGGTGTGTTTATCCTGGGTCAGGGCAAAAGGAATTTGCACTCTAGCATCAGCAAGAGGCTAATGGGTTGTTTCCAGCCTTTGCCTGCTGCAGTGGGAGGTCTCCTAGAGGGACTAGCTAAAGTCTAGCCAAAACTACACCTCCTACTCCTATGTGCTGCCCACTGTGATGGTTGACCTTGGAGGGAATGTGATCATCGTCTTCCTACTGTAAGAAGTCCCAAACTTGCAGAGAGCAGAGGGGTTGGAGGCACCTTAAGCACAGCAGTTTCCCCTGCGAAACCAGCCCAGTTCCCTCGAAATCTGAAACCTTATCATTGCAATCAGGGAGTGAGCGCCAGGGAGAGGCCTCAGTGCCTTTCATCCCCACCGGTGCCTCCTAACTGGAAGCTTGGAAATAACATAATCCAGTGTAGCTCCCTCTTACTGCAGTGCTTTTCTGATGTGGCCAGAAACCTGCCCCGTGCCCCAATTGAAATACCCTTACAGAAGAATACGACGGCCCTGAGCAGAGGTGACTGGCCAAGTTTTACAAAGCATTGAGGTCACAGCATAGGTAGACAGATCTTGGGGAGAGATTTTACAATTGGTTATATCCCACTGATTTCCATGGCAATGCCGTGTTAGTCACCTTTCAAAAATCCTACTAAGCACCACTGCCCCTACCCTGGCTCTTCTTTACTGAAGGACAGTGCCTATAAAACCATGGTTCCTGTCAGTGGGGGAAGAGTGTTGAGGCAATTAATTTGCTGGGACATTACAGGGAGAAATGAAGCTTAAGAAACTGAAGCAAAAACAATTACACCTCGAACCTACTATATAAAATTCTATATAAAACACGTGAAAATACTGTGAATATAGTTAAAATTATTAGCACCTTTTTTTTTTTCCGCTACACTTTCAAGACCCTGCTATAAAATTCTTGTACAATTTCATTTAACATCCAACAGAAATATTTCCCAGACCCAGTTCTCTCTTTCTTCAACAGACACAGCATGTCAGCACAGTAACAGCAATTCCTGCTGCAGGATGATGAGAAGATACATCACTGGTGCATCCCTAGTGTTATATTGACTTGGAGTATTGATTACAGCCCCACGTCCATGTGTCAGGACCTGCATGAAGAGTAGAAAGAACTGCAACTTACTTGCTAAGGATATTCTTGCTCATAGACTTGTTTGCCAGGAGCGTGCACAAAAAGTTTTCTGCATATATTGCAGAGTGCTACAAAACCAAAAGCCAGCATCCTGCCAAAGCAGACACCAGAAAACCTCATTCTCTGCACTTACAGATGTGGATAGTTAAGATACACTTTGAGGAAGTGGAAACAATGGTCTCATACCCTCTCAGGTTGCCATTAGGCTAAAGGGGAGAATCTTGCTCCTCTCTCTAGATTTCACTGTTGCCCAGGTTCATGAGACATAGATTTGAATTTGGCTTCCTATCAATACCTCTGGGAACTGAAGAGGAGCACTGACCTAGGCTCCCAGGCAACTTAATGCCTCTATTTTCAACCATCGATTGATTTTAAGGTTTGTTTAAACTTCTTAATCTGCATGATCAGCCTTAATAAAGAGTCAAATTAAGTGTCTCAAGTCATGACTAGGTGAAATTTAAACCTCATATATCTCTATATATTCAATAGGAATAGCTCATATGTTAGCTGCTAAATATTTGTAATCAATCTTTCACAAACATCAAGGAGAGAATTGGCAGAAAATACACAAACCAAAATGTAAAAAAAAAAAAAAACAAAAACCAAAAAACAACCCCAACCCCCAAAAAACAGCCAATCAACCAAGTGCATAAAAATGTAGTCTACTCATGAACAACTTACAAGAAGTGAAGTTGCTCTGCAAAATCTTTAGCAGGAGCCATAGCTTGAATTATGCCAAACATGCTCTCAAATGGGTGATTTTTTATCCCAGCTACAGCAAAGCCCTTCCTGGTCTTTTAACACAAAGAGACATGTGGGTGCTCTGTAGGTAGAAGTGACCTGTACCATCAAGAAAAATTAGAGACTGCAAGAGAAGCAGAGAATTCAAAGTTTTGGTTCATTTCCTCCCTGTCCATCTGCAAGCTGCTGGGCTCAAAGGGACATGCAGCAGCCACTGAACTGGAGCCCCACGAATTGCCCTCCCCTGAAAGCCAGGATGCAGAGGGCTTCTGCCTCCTGGAGAAGGTCCAGGCACTTCTTCCTCCTCCTCCTATGTCACCAGGAAGTCCTGTGTAATCTTTTTTTCCTGTCCCTTTTGCAAGGCAGGAAAGGGCTGAAGAAACCCAAGCCTCAACCTCCTGACTATAAAATAGGGACCAAGGCATTCAGCACACCTGGGTGTATATGTGACAGGAGAAGGCAGCTCAGAGACAGGGGAGGGGGGCACTGCAACAAAGGCCAGGTGAGGAAGCTGGCAGCAGCAAGACAGGACAGGCCCTGCTGCAGTAGAGGTGTGAAGTTCAAACAGGGTGATGAACAGAGAGATGCAGGTTCTGGTCTCCTGTACACACTGTGTGGTGGCAGGAGGGAAGAGCAAGGCCCCCTGAGATGCAGCAGAGGGAGAAGAAACAAATCAAATGAGAGCAAATACATTGTAAAAGTTTGTGCTTTGACAAGAGGAGGGTGATCTGGCAGCTGTGGTTGTTGATGGGGACCAAAATAGACTAGAGGTCTTTTTTTATATCTTGCTATAAAAGTATCAGCAGTTGAACTGCAGACTATGTCTCAGATGCCTCTTCCCAGGCATCATCATTTATACACATTTTAAAAAAATACCCTCAAATTCCATCACGTTATCTATTAGACTATAAGGAAGCACAGAGGGGGATCCATCATTTCCCTGCCTACACAAGGCTTGTCTGGGAGCAGAAGTATTAACTCAATCTATCTAAATGATCCCTGAGCCTCCAAAGAATATTTCTCCCTCCAATAAACGAGTTAGGTAGTCAAATGGCAAACCCCTGAAATCCATTAATGTAGAAGCAAGCTTTTCAGGGGGTGCCTTGGCCCTCAGCTGTTTTGCTAAATTAGACTTTAATATGAGAGAGAAACCTGCAAAACTAAACCTGCCCAGACAATGGTAACATGGCTGTGTCCTTCTCTGCCTCACACCTGTGCTGCCCAGCAGCAGCAACCCCCTGCCACCAGGACAGCACAGCCACTTCTGTGACCCCTGCAGTCTGCACCTGCCAATGCGCTGCATTCCGCTTCCAGCTCCCAAGCAGTGAGGCCACGGGGGGCCTTTCCTACTTCATACCCCATACAACAAGGCAACTGCTGGCTCATGCTCTTTTCTCTAGTTCCTGCATTTTCAGCAGTTTGCAAAGTTTAAACATACTCATTTGCTTAACCAGGGCCATCACCTGGAACCCGATCAAGATTGCGAAATTTGCATTTTGAATCTTCCTGAACAAAGTGCCTCTAGGTGAGATATAACACACTCATTTCCCGCTCTGTGTCAGCAACAATTTTGTCTCACTTCTTTTTTTTTTTCTTCTTAATATGAAATGCGTTGAAACAGAACCCAAATCTTTCCAAAGCTAACAAGGAAAGGATTTATTCCGCTGATTGAAGGTGAGTTAGCAAGATTGTCATGAAGCAGAGCGTGCTGGGACCTGTACGATGCTGGCAATGAACACATATTGAGATGAGAGGAGTCATTGGAAAACTCTGGGCCAAGGGGTTGGACCCATTTCTCTACAGCCCATTGTCTACCTCATTGTTTCAACAGCAGGCAAACAGCAAGACCAGATTGTTTACAAGAGTGTGGAGGTCAATCTTGACAGTATTTTGCTTTTTCTGTAATTAGTGATGACAGAAAGGTGATTATGAAAAGCAATTGAAGTATTTCTTCCCAGATTGGATGATTCATAATTACTTGTTGAAGCTGTTGTCAACCAAAGATTGAGGATGGTGCGAGGAAGAAGAAAGACACAAAGAAGTAATACAGTGCACTTAGAGCAATCTCTCTGCAATCCTCAGCCACCCCTCTGTGCATTCCTTAAGTTGCACACACAAATGAGCCCACAGTCCAACAGACATGCAGGAACAGCAGTAAAACATTAAGCAATGTACAAAAGCAATGCCTGCATGGAAGGCAGAAGATTAAGTGCCGAGCAATTGTCTAGACACTGGGTCATGCACTTAAATCCCATTCATAATTTCTAACATTAAACCATCACTCAGACTACCCAAAAATGAATAAGCCTGAGGAAAACTCAGAAAAGTCTTTGTCAGAGCACCGGGAACAAGAAGGGCATGGTTAACATGTGCTACATCCCCACCTGCCTTAGTCAGGATAACTAGAACAAAGCCAGTGCAGCTGTGCCAGTTTACACCAGCTTAAGCTATGACCTGTTTAAACATTTTTGGATGGAGTCCAGCAATAGTGTCTAGACATTGTTATTCAGAAATAACTTGATCTTCATCTTTTGCCTTTGTACAGAAAGGAAGAGGAAATGTATGTCACAAAGCAACATTTCACGCAGAACAGCAGGGAAAGACAGGATGGTAACCCAATTAAAGGCAGATCAGAAATCTTTCAAAGCAGTCTATAAAGAAACATACTATCTTCAACCTCCGGTGACTGAATGAAAAGAGATTGCATGAAGCAAGGAATCAGGTGATATGCCTTGCAAAATTTTCTTTGCCTCAGAGGACAAAATCCAAGAGCCCATTTCATCAGCCTTGCCCCTTTGGTCACTGATGAAATCTTTTGCTTTTATATTCCTCAGTTCCTGATCTGGCAGACCAGCACCCAAGAAAAAAGCCTTGCTATGTCATGTTAGCAAGGAAAAATCTACGGAGCTAGCAAGGTCTTCAGTGTTTAGAGGCTATGTCAAACAGCATTACTTTTTTTGTCCCTAGTAACTTACTAGAAAGAGTGTCGGGAGCAAATTACCTTCGTTAATTCTAATATTTTCTGTCTTTCTGTTCTTCACTGCCTCTAGGTCTCCTGGTCAAAAAAACGTTATTTTTAGATTACTTCTTTTTATGTAACTTCCATGGAAGAATTCAACATGCTCCTTCCACATGAATATCTGCACTAAGAGCAGGCAGATGAGGGATAATTTGAAAGGAACTTCTGTGGAGTCTTTGTGCTATAGCTCTCCGAAGGCTCTGACTTTCTGTCTTTTCCTTTGCTTCTACATCAACATCTTGTCCCCTCATATGCAGCTTTTAAGTATATTTTTAGACAGTTGAACAATTCAAACAGTTTGCCTGGAGGCAGCATTTAAACTTAGACCTGTATTTTCAGAAAAAGACTAAAAGTTAGAATGGCTATTTAGAAGTTTCAAAAAGGTCAATCTCCTGCTGACATTTTTACATACCTTATTTTTGTAGCTGCCTATATTTCAGATGGAAAAAATATGTTTCAAGAGAAAGAAAAAGAGGTCTCTAAATTCTGTTATAAAGCGTAGTGTTTTATTTATTTACCTTTACTTCTCAGGTTAGATCAGTGAGACTGCTGTACTACAACCCAGACAACAATTTGATGAGATGCCAAAGTCTGTATTCGAGGCCCTTGTACTGCATCTCACACATCATGCACATAAGGAGTGGTTCAATTAATGCCTTCTACATTTGCTAGTTCTTTTTTTGCCAAAACCATTTTTGTAGATTAGGCAGGGTAACCACTATTGTACTGCTGTGCTGTATGCTGTCTGTTCTCCTGTAGCTGGCCAAAACCAGCATAAACCTCTTCTCAGGAGTCTTTGTGAGCTGAACAAAAGCCCACACACTGCTTTCATCCAATAGGACACAGGTTCTGCTTACAAGTGGGGAACCACAGCATTAGGAGGTACACGGAGATGAAAACCAACTGACATCAGCAGCTGTCAGAATGTACACAATGCTCAGATATTCAGGACTAGAAATGCTAAGACAGCCCCTCACCTCACAGGTCCAAGACCCCAGGATTCATTGGAACAGTTCAATCAAGCCTAGCACACAGATGAGCTCTCCTTTAAGAAAACTCTGGCTATCTCCCCCACAGCCTCTCTTCCAGTTCACATATCTCCTGGGAAATCGTCTCCAGCAAGAGTATGAAGATGCTACAGAGAGATGATGGATGGCAAACTCCAACAGATTTTGCCAGGAAAACAAATCAGTGATTCCAAGGATGTCACTCCTTCCTTGCCAGTAAAACCTGTCTTAGGTATCCAGCTGGCCTCCGGATGATCTAATGAAGCCAACCTTGGCAGCTGAAGACTTACTTGATCCCATGGGTGAGGTCTGTGACCACAGCAAGGCTGTGCTGGTCCGAGGTGCTGTGGAACAGGAGTTACACAGCAACTGCTGAAAATCCATGTGTGGCTCCCAGGTGTCAGCACAGTTACTGATGGCTTAGCCATATCTGCTCACCTTTGGGATTACTGCTATCACCTGCCTGCCTGTCTGTGATCCTCCATTACTGCCATTTCACTGGTATAAAACCAAACAAAGCCAAACATTGCAGTTCTTGCTTTCTTCCAGTGCCACTCCTGGTCTGACTCATCCACCAGTGACCTCTTCACTTTATATTTGCTATTTCTGCTGGAACTGCATGTCCCTGTCATGCCTCCCATACAAATGACACTAGCAACCGTGAAAACATCAGGATCTTCAAAGACTGCCATAACTACAGCCTTGATACTGGGATACTTCCCTTTCCCACACTGTTAGCAGCATAGTTCTTCCTGGCAATTACTTTGTACATATCCTGTGATGTTGAATTAGAGGAGACTGAGCAGAAGGAAGATCAGAACACTAGTGCCATGACTTGACCTTGACAGTCAAGGAAAATAGTATTCAGGTGACTAGGACAAAGGATGGAAGGGTTCCAACAGAATAGGACTACGTATAGAAAAGCAGTTGTGATAGGGCTGTACTGGATGGACCATTTACTGCTTTTCAGCTCATCTGTGTTTTCTCTCTGTGGTAATAATATGTTCTTATCTAAAGCACATGTAAAATATTCCAAATAAACTTAGTATTCTAATGACCCCAAAATGGAAATCCAAAACAACTGGATATCTTTGATATTTGCTTAACTGGGCTTCAGCTCTGCCTAGTAAAACAAGGAATTATATTCATCTCCAGAAAGGTATGAAAATGAATTCAATGTTGATCATAGTTCTAAGAACCATAGAGGAGGCTGTGAGGAAATTAACGTTTGTGACTTGGGTGTAGTATTAAACAGAACACATTTGAACATGGTCTGAAGCTGCACAGTGAAACTGTTGAAACTGATCATTCAGCAGAAATCATCCCTCCTTTGCACTAAGCAAAGCAAGCATCATATGGAACACATGGCACAGATACAATGAAAACCTGTATCATAACACACAGACAGGTAATTACACTGATATGTGGAAAATGTTAATTTTAGCACTTATCATCATAGTTATTGCATTTGTAAATAAATTTTTTTGTAATACAGCTTCTTGGATGAAATATTGGTATTTGCTAGCAAAAAAGAAATTCAAACACAACAGCTGGATGTCATTTTTCCCCTCTAAGGAATGTCACGTTTGGAATGGCCCAGTGGGCAAAGGCGAATACATAATGGTTATTCAGAAAGCAATTAGATTCTGACCGCAGGGAAATGTTTTCTGAATGGAGTGAGCTTTAATAGAATAGACCCAATAGTCTTTTTTGTTCCTCTGTTTCTTATATAAGAATCTTTTTTCCCTTTGAGTTAAGATCTGGGTTAAGGATGAACACATAATTATACTCTTCACACAGTTTTTCACTGAACTCAAATATATCTTAATAGTTAAAACAGCTGCATTTTAAAATAGATGTAAATTTTTTAAAAAAGATGTTTTGAGGTAAATTACTTAATACGTTACCTTCACTATACAAGCACAGTTATGCTAGTAAATTTTTTTGCCTTTTTATTTACAGAGACGGACTGTCACAGAAGTAGTCAGTGTTTTGGGCTGATACAAACAACAGAAGTAATAACCCAAGCCAAATTCAAGCCAAAATTAAATTAAATTTAGCCTTTGAGTGAATTTTAATTATTTAGAACTTTCACATTTTCTTGTGCTGTTTATTTCAGTTCTAAGAGAAGAGAAGCTACACAGGCCTATTTCTTCTGTCAGACAAACAGGCAAAGCTCAAAGCAAAGGCAAGAAGGTTGAGGTAGGTTATGTAAGCCAGCACTGCTACCAGACCTCATCAAAGGCTAATCAGCAATGGAATGCAATAAGGCTGCTAAAAATCAGTATTTGACAATATAAGAAAAGTTAAGTCTTTACAAAATCTAATCTTATACCTCTGTAATGACAAACTGTAAATGTCTATGTTATCCAAATAACCAGCAGTAGACAAGATTACTCAGTAACACAGCACAGGCAGAACAAACACTGAAGGAGGGTGGAGGGAATGAAAAAATATTTTTTCTTTGTTTTTCTTAAAGGCAGTCTTGTACGAAGGGCAAGCTGACAATTTGTCCCAACCTAAGTACAGGGCAGAAGAGAAACAGATTCCCTGAGTAACTGCTGAGCAAATATGCCCCTCTAAACAGTGAAGCCTCATCAGAGTAGCTACGGCTATTTTCTGCATACATTGCTATTACTCTTTTTCACTGTTCCCAGTAACACTCAGAGGCTCCCTTAAAACAGCACAATACTGCACCAGTTCAGAAAGAACTAACACCTAAACCTCATTTTTCTATGGGGGGTTGACAGTTCTCAGTTGCAGCAGTTAGTATACCAGAGATGCTTCTGTTGATTGAAATGTAGCAGCTGTTGCTGGCCCTCACAAAGAATCAATTTCAAGTGTTTCTAATTAGTCAGTGAGATAGGTGCTGCAGTGTTAGATCAGCTTCTTGGTGTATTAAAGCCAGTCTTCTGTGTTTAGTAGTGATCAACAGCTGAGGTGTGAGTGAAAATGCCTGAGGTTACATCATCTGCTTTTCTGACACCAGGTATAACATAAGGTGGACAAATTGCTTCAGGTCCTATTTAATTATTTTGATTTTTTTATGGTTGTGGTGAAGATTTTGTCATTCATTACATTTCTATGTCTGAGCTAGAGTGCTTGTAGTACAACTCAGTGTTGATGTCTGTGATGATTTAAAAGGAAAAGAAAAACTTCTTTGATTTGGTAAAGGTATCTATAATATTCACTCCCCAGTGAACAGTATCCAGCTATTAAGTAGAAGAAGGGGCTTTTTTTAAATTATTATTATTACTGACATGCAAACAGGGCATAAATTCTCATTATGAAAGCTTCATAAGAAAGATAAAACACCTGGTTGGATAGAAACCAAAGTTAAAACACATGAATGATATCACAAGTCATCAAGTGATGAGATCTTGCTCTTATGAAGTGTTTTTAGCTGGTAGGTTTAGGTTGTAAAGCATATTTAAAGGAAAATCAATACTACATAAAAACATATTGGGACACCAGCAAAGGGAATGAGAGACAAATTCTGCCAGCCAAGACATCAGTGGGAAGAAAGTCCTTGTCTCTCTATTCCATGATCAGGCTCATTTCCCTGCAGATTGCTGTTATGTTATTTTAAGATGCACATTATAAAGATGTATGCAAAAAGGCCAAGAGAATAACAGCCTTTGTGAACCATTGGTGTAATTTAACCCCAGCTGACAACTCAGCCCTACATAGCCACTCACTCACTCTCCTGTGGTGGGATGGGGGATAGAAGTGAAATGGTAAAAGTGAGAAAACTTGTGGGCTGAGATAGAGGCAGTTTAATAGGCAAAGCAAAAGCTGTGTACACAAGCAAAGCAAGGAATTAATTCACCACTTTCCATGGGCAAGCAGGTGTTCAGCCACCCCCAGGAAAGCAGGGCTCCATCACACATAACAGTGACTTTGGAAAACAAATGCCATCACTCAGAATGTCCTCCGTTCCTCCTTCTTGCCCTTCTTTATGAGCTGAGCATGATACCATGTGTTGTGGGATGTCCCTTGGGTCAGTTGGGGTCAGCTGTCCTGGCTGTGTCCCCTCCCAACTCCTTGTGCACCCCCAGCCTCCTTGCTGGGGTGAGGAGCAGAAAAGCCCTTGACTCTGTGTAAGCCCTGCTCAGGAGTAACAAAGCATCCCTTATTACCACACTGTTTCCAGAACAAATCCAAAACACAGCCCCATGCAGCTACTATGAAGATTAACTCTATCCCAGCCAAAACCACCTTAACTGTTCTTTCAAATTATTACTATATTATAATGGGAGTTTGTCCACTGAAACCCAGCACCCTCCATATCATCAGTTCAGATTTCCGGAACACGTGGGAGAACAGTGTTTTATGATGTTCAAATAAAATATGAAAAAAAGGTATACTTTAAATGTTTTTACAGTCACTTTTCACCATATAACCCCTTAAAAAATAATTAGCAGGATTATGTTCTGCTGTTTAAAATATATATCTTGTCTTCTACTATACAAGTAATTTTTAAGAAATGTTGGAAGAACTGTTTTCTATCTCTCTAGGAATCTCTCTTCCTCCTTTCTCTATAATGGATCCTTTAAACAGAACCTGACAGTTTAGTGGATGAAAATGTATAAAAGTCCATAGTCAGTCTCCTGCCTTTTGTAAGCCACAATAAAATCAGTTGTGATGATGTGAGGGAACTGATCTGGAACTGGAGAGATTGAATTTCTTGAATACTTGGACATACACAATATCTGTTTATTACAGTTGCTCATGTTTACTTGATTTATGATCTTTCTTCTACATTTCTCTAAGTCCACTGGGTTGGATCTGTGAAGTGCCATGAATGATTGAGGTTAGGCTTTGGTGGTGTTCAGGTACTCACTTTAAAATATGCAAATCTCAAACATTTCACTTAGTACTACATGATATCTGCAGGGATCTAAACTTTCCCTCATAAATTTTTCCAGAAACCTAAAATTCTGTTTTTAGGCCTGCTCAAAAGCATCAGTCAAGCTCCACAGTCAGGTCATCCCAACCCACACTGCCTGAAGGACCTGATCTCACCTACAACATCCTTTTCCTTCTATGACAACTGCCACTTTTGGAAATACGGCTAGGAGAAATCTCCCAGAGATCATCCAGCTTGTCTTGTAGCTTAGGTGCTCTCAAGGTAGGACAGCAAGGAATTGCTGACACATATGAAGGAAGGGGTCAACTATTTACTGTCTCCCCTAAAGTACATTGTGTCCCTCCCTTCCTTCCTCCCCTCCTTCCTTCCCAATATTTCTATGTGGGTTTTTTTTCATGTTTCTTGGGCACAATAGGGATTATCAACCATGTTAAAAAACCTGGGGTCATCCAAACTCAAACTTCACAGAAGTGCTATTAAATAGAGAAAACAGCAGAGAAGGCAGTTGCATATCACACATAGGACACAGCTACACAGATTTTTTTAAAGTGCTCTATTTTCGATAATACTTTTAAAATCAGTCTGTAAGAAGTACATGAAACTCCTAAACCAGCATTCTCTCTTTGTCCCTTTTCCAACCTCTATCTCAGTTCTTCTTGGATGTCCCAGGATATGAGTCAAGAATGACACCTGAAGACAAGGGAAATCTGCAGCAACCAACAAGCCTATTGTCTCATGATTTGTAAATGCATTACCTGAATACACCAGGTTTTGGCACAAAACCTGCTTGCTGATCCCAACTTTCATTTATCTAATATTCTTTACTTTTACTGTATTTTATTCTTAGATAAAATGTGAAAATTCATGGATTCTTTTAGTATACTCATATGTCCAAATTCAAAGCCAGAGTTTGTGAGTAAGTCCTTAGCAGATTGTAAGGTGCCTTTCACCATTTTACACATGGTAAAATATTAAATTGTTTTATTGTAAGAATATATTGCTATAGGAGTTAGTCTTGAAATCATGGATCATCAACCAGGGGACAAATTAGCCATTTAATGTACTCCGGGCTTTATCTTCTGTGACAACCCTGGAAAATATTTTATGGTGAATTTTAATGCCCTCCTTAGGTCAATTTTGAGCTGCAATTTGTCATGCTTCATTAATTTAAAAGTCTAAACAAGACCCGATATTAATTATTGCTTTGTAGTAGCTGAACATTTTATAAAGCTGCAGTGATATTCCTGTTCTTAATTTCTACCTACAAGCATCTGGCTGCTGAGTATTTGGTACTCAGTGCTTATTTTGTTTCATGCACTGAATTTCCACCTACTAGGAAAAATACCACAATATGAAGCATGAAATTATGGTATTCATTTTTAACCTTCTGTGTGGTATTTGACACGCACAGAGATTTTCTCAGCTCTAGAAATCGAGTCAATGTTGCCTCAGACCAGCAACTACAGCTAATGTTTTCAAAGCTGTCAGAAGCTGCATTTTTTTATACCCTTAGATAAAAGTGATCAGATTTTTAGAAACATAAAAACTCCAATAAAATCCCAGCTGAAATCAATGAAGTGTAATTATTAGTATTTCTAATTAACAGTAGTCTATACTGACTCTCATACCTCTGTCTATTCATACCTCTTTTACCTCTTTAGCCCAGACACTCCCATTAAATAGCCTGTTATATTAGAAAAGCAGTTCCTAAATTTGATATTAATGTTTCACAGCAGTCTGTGGCACAAAGGGACCCCGTAACACAGGTGATAGCCATACTTTAATTGTCTCAGAGAGCAGATTTCCAATAGTTTACAAATTACTGTGAGTGGATAAAAATTACAAAGTATAACATGCGTCTAAAAACTTGTCTTTACATACTTAAAGAATTTGAGAATGTTTTCATTCCAGAGCTAATCGATAGCTTTGCAAAGGCTGATAAACAAAATAAAGAGGTGGAGGACTATTGTCAAAGAATTTTCCCTCAGAGAATTGCCTTGAGGGCATGGTGGGAGAGGTGAAGATTCCTTCCTGTCAGGCAGCTAAAAGGCAAAGGTTTCTTCATTCAGTCCAGTGAGTTCTTGGCGTTTCCTGCCACCCTGCCCCTCCTTCCTGAAGTGGCACCGAAATGAAGGCTGCAAATACAGTCCTGAGCTCTCAGCCCCGTGAACAGAGTGGCTCATGCCACTGCTGATACTGCAAGGGAAGGGGAGGAGAGGAGGAGCAGGAAATCCCCCGATGTCAGGGAAGAGATAACCTTCCTCGCCCTTCATCCTAACGGCAGTTTGAAGGAGCTGCTTCCATCCTGCCCTGGAATGAGGGCTGTGATTTAACCTATCCCACCTTTTGGAGCCGCCGGGGTTTGTTCCTTGGCAGCAGCAATGCAGCCGGGCCAGTCTGGCTGGCCTCAGCAGGCAGCCCCGCAGCTGGGAGCAGCGCTGCGGCTCGCGGTGATACGCTGGACTTCCATATCCAGAGCTGAAATAACAAAGTCGGTTCATGCAGGGGGCAGAGCTTTGGACTCATCTCTGCTTGAGAGGCCTGGTTATTTATTAATTATATTTAAAGTTTTATAACAGCTTAAAAGGAATGCGAGCCAGAGGCAACACTTCCAGTGAAGCCTCCCTTGTGCAATGCTTGTGTAATTCTCATGGTTTAGTGGTGGTTTGTGCAGCCACGATAGGCTCCAGACTGTTCCCTTCTCTAATGCCTCTACTGGCCCTGGTGATTTCTTCATCCTTTGACATGGGGAATTTTCTGACAGACAGACGCCTCAAAAGCACTACTGTGTTTTGAAATCCCAGAACATGGGAGTCCTGCAGGAAGACCAATAAAAAAATCTTTCCCAATCTCTTGCTAAGGAAAATCTGAGATTCCTGCCTTTTGATACCCTCTTGGTGAGACTAGAGAGAATATTTTGTGAGCCACTTTCCTTCTTCTTAAAGTCCCACTTGCCATAATGAGATGAGTGTGATTGATAGACTGCAGGATCCAAATTTATGATAAAGAGCCTGACAAAATTGAAGTATCAAGGAGTGGTGTAAGTGAAAATGTTTCAGGTGAGTTCAGAATTGAGGTATACTGGCTTGTTGAGTTGGGAAACGCTTTGATAAATATATTTATGATTTGCCACTACCTTTTACTTAGTGCAAAGCAACCATTTATTCAGTAGTAGGCACTTCTGAAGTAGAAATTCCCTGGTGTGAATGGTTTGACTTCAAAACACTGGGAACAGGGGAAATTGATTTTGGCTGAACCTGTCTGGGGCATGGATAACTAAGGGCCGGACTCTACCGAAAGACTGCTTCTAAAGGTACCTGGTATTAATCACTCCGGTGAGCCTACTCCAGGTTTCCTCGGGCACCCTGGGACCTGCCCCATTCCAGGCAGCCGCTGCCATCTACAGCCACCTGCTGGCTCATCCTTGCATCCTGAATGCTCTGCACAAGCTCCTCCAAGGCATAAGGAGAAGATGGGGTATCAGTACTTCATACCACCAATGTCTTTTTAAACAAATACCACCTATTTAATCTGAGCATAGCTTCTTGTTCTGAAGAAACCTGTTAAGAACTTCTACTGCCTTTGTGTTCCCTTTTACTCATTTTATGTGAGCCAAGTTTCTTCCAGACATTTAGCACATCTTAGCTAATGAAAACATGGCAGGTTTGCATGGCAGATGAGTATAATTATACCCATTTTGCAGCAGAGAGTACTGAGAATTAAGCCAGGTGAAGCCACAAGGTCTCTCAGAGACATCATTTGTAGGGGCCCTTGTCTGACCATTCCTGCCTGCACAGTTTGATACTTGCTGGTGTTTCTTGAGATGCTGGCCCCAAGGAAGGAGGGATTGGGAAATAAGAAGATCTGTTGCACGCTGTTAGAAGGTACATGAGAAGTCCCTGGAAATCTTTTCACCCTCTGTCCTTCCCTACTGCTGAGTTTAGCTTTGCAGAGTGCAAGCAGGGAAAGGCAGGCCTGAAAAACACAATGCAAATTCAATGTATTGGAGATGAGCTGCGGGTTGTACTTTGATTTACCAAATTTGCATAGCCAGTGTTAGCTATATCCTAATGTACTTAAAAATATGTTAATCAATTAAGAAGTGCTTAGAAAATGATATGCAAACTAAATAAAATAAGGCAGGCAGAAGGTATGCTTAAGGAAGTGGTTCCTGAGAGGTTTCTTCAGCTCGATGTCTGTGGAGAAGATGCCACCACATTTCAATAAGGCCTTACCAACATAAGCTACTAAGTGACTACTTTGATTTTATCAATAAACAATATTATCTGTGTTTCTTGATTTCATTTAAATTAACGTGCAACTTTCTGTACTAGTTGCAGGTTTCATAAACAAACACAGCAAACGTAACAAATGTTAATTGGACCCACTAACCACAATGTAACATGATAATCAACAGCTTTTGTTATTTCCATTCTTGTTTTGCTGACTGTGCCATTTTCCCCCTATTCCTCTGTTCAGTGCATTAATTCTTCAGTTACCCTGTTGATTTATTTTTTCCTGGGAGACAAAATCTTCCTGGCCCATTGTGCATCTCTTCACATCTGACCTTTGGTGCTATCCAAATGAATACAGACAGAACACTTGGTTCTACAGCTCTTGATGTTTACAACTGTTACAAAAAAAATGAAGCAGATTAACCAAGTGAGTGTGGTGGAAATAAGGAAATAAATAGCTGTGATCTGAGTCTTAGACCAGTTTCAGTCTGTTCCTGATGGCTTCTCTTCACAGATATCCTCCTTGTACCATCACTGAAAGTCTACTTCCTAACCAAGGTTCAAGCCTGCACATCTTGAATGATTCTCATCCTCTCTGTATTTGTTGCCCTTGACACCACTATTAAATGTCTGACCTTTGATACCTTGTAGCATTGGGCATAAGGACTTTTCTATGCTCTTTTTGTTTCAGTCTAGACCTTCCCTCAAGGGTCTTTCCCCAAAGCTTTTCCTCCCACCTCAAGGTGTAGCCTTCTCAAAAGATATTGCTTCCCCCCTCATCCTCAGTCCTCTGTCCTTGGGTGACCTCTCCTGCTGATGTTTACATAATTATTACCTCTATCCAACTACCTTTAAAATACTTATCTACTGTTGATCTTCCACGCATCAGTTTCGCATCTTGCTGCCTCCGTAGTGCTACATCCTGACAGACAGCTTGCTACCAAGCTCCCTGAGATCCAAAAAAGGAACTCATTAAAAGACAAGCCCAACAACACAGCTTTCCTTAGGTCTCTGGCCAGCAGCCAGTGTGTGTGTCAATTTAAATGTCTTTGATATTTAAATTTAGCTCCCTCTTGCTGCTGATACTATTTGGCAGAAGGTGTGCTTACAATATTATTCCCAAAGCTATTCACCACATATCACTGTGCTACACTCAAAACTTCCCAGGAATTCACATTTTTGAATAATAAAAATGTAGGAATGAGTAAATTATCAATGCTATCCTAATTGGCTAATGGGATGATTTTCTTGTTTTCACTCTCTTCTTTCTTTTCTCTGTGTGTTTGTATGCTGTACCAAATCTTCTAGCCAAGGAATGTCTTTAATTGTTTATGACATACCTTAAGGTTCCTGGAAAATTAATATGTGTTTTTACAAGTTTGGGGTTTTTTTTAAATAGAATTGCAAGGCAGTACAAAAGTGGTTTAGTAATGGTACAGTATGACTATAGAGCTGCAATGCTGATATGTGGTTTCAGAGGCAAATACACTATCTGACTGAAAATGGTGTACTTCTAGGTCCCAGATTCGACATAGTTGTGCAAGGTAGTGCAGATCAGACTAAAGCTTTTCACATGTTGAATGTCTTGGTTTAACAAGAGAAAGGAAATGAGTTGCCTGGCAGCTAGATTCAGAAGGATCCTTCTACTATATTAGTTCATGGCTTTTTTCAGAAAACTTCAACACTTCAGAGTTGTGCAAGAATTACCTTCATGTATTTCTTAACTTATGAATTCTTTTTCATTGAGGTTCATAGTTTCTCTAGGAACTGCTGGAGAGAGGGACTGCTGAGTACTCTAAGTTTATTAGTATTCAAATCTGTAAATTTTTAAAGCATTACAGAATGAAGTCACAAAACTAGGATTCAAGTGATTTTATGTCATTTTAGGTGATTTTGACAAGAACATAGGTGCTATTAGTTGTAATAAATCAGTAAATACATTTTTCAAAAATAGAAAATTAGTGAGAGTTACTTAGATATTGTCATAACCTGGTGATACTAACATTTGTATTTTTACAGGACTCAGATACTTTGAATTTAGACAGAAACCCCAGGTTCAGGGGACAATTTTTTTGCCCCTCCTATTTAATCTGCAGGATTGGATACAATTTTTATGCTGATATGTAGATCGATACAGTCATGGCTTGAGGTGTCTGCTTTTTATCCATAATAGCTCCGATGTGAAGCATTTGCCTAAACCTAAAACACCTCCAGTTTTTATCTCAGGCCATTGGAATTGGCTAGGTAAATGCTATAGTCATCCAGCTGTTCAGGGGAGAAGTTCTAAACTATGTATTCCATAAAATTATTAACTACCAGGAAGAGTTAAGCACCCACTTCTTGAATGCTCTAACGACCGTATTGTAGCATACTCATTTGTTTTCCTTGTCCTACTGAATATTAACATGTGTCATACAAAGCAGAACTTCCCAGAATATCCTGCAGCAGATGGATAGAGTGAGAGCATAGAGGAAGGAGCTCTGGACTAACACCTTCTCCAGAATAATAGCACTTGAACTTCATTTTCCCATATCCTGGGTACCTTATCTGGGCAGCCAGAAAATTGCCATGAGCATTTAGATAACCTGTCAAGCCCTGCTATCCTTTGAAAGGGCAGTTAACCTTCATCCTAGTTTTTCTTCTTAAGAGGACAATTACAACTCAGTAACTGCAGAAACAGAACATCGAATGCAAATGGTTAGAAAGCAGAAAGTACAGTAAAGCTCCCATGGACAAAATCTTGTAAATAGATAATCATCTTTCATGGATAACTGCAAAAATCTCCCCTTCTGTCNCCCATTAGCACCCAATACTTAGTCTCCTAGCAACTATATGGGCAAAAATTCTCTAAGTAAAAGGAACAAACTTAACCCCCAACACCCCTTAGCCCTTTTTTGTTCACGAAACCCTTATCATTAAGCTGCAGAGAAGACCTGCTCCTTTTATCTCCTTAGAACTATCCAGCAAGGACTTGGGGGGGATACTTAAACATGCAAGTTATACTGACTTTAGTAATAAATTTGGCAGATATAAAAATTCATAGCTTCTTCCAGCATCAGCCTGAGTGTAGTATTTATCTATGAAGTTACCTATGGCTTGTTCTGTATGGCATCTTTTCCATACACAGTTTTTGTTCACAATATAATAAAAAGCCTATTAAATTGAGTGGGAAGTGTGTTGTTGCCTCTGTTGCTCAGCTGGAGAGTTTTTCTCATGGTGCTTTAAAAGCTCTGCACAGATACAAGCAGGAAAGTTTCAGTGTGAGAAAACTGCTTGACATTAATTATTGAATGTACATTAATATTCATAAGGAACCTAATTATCTGGGAAAGTCATAGTGATCTTATTTGCTGATTAGCAGAGAAAACACTGACATATTTTTCCTAAGTTAACCTTGTTGACTAAAATTTGTGTCAATGAGCAAGTGCAAGGTTAAGAACAAGAGGATAATCATCCTGGTGAGATAATAACTGCTGAAGTAAAACTGATGCAACAGTGATTTTTCATCAGGTAAGAAATCTAAAGTCAAATGATAATTCAGTTTGGAAGGACCTCTGGAGGTAGGTTGCTCCAACTCCCCCAACAAACCTGGGTCAAATTCAAAGTTACCTTCCCCAGTGCCTGGAGGGGACATGGCAGTGTTTACAAAACACCAAGCAGGAAATACTTGAGCAAGGGAGTTAGATGTGATTAGGTATAAAAGACAAAGCTAAGGCTGGTTCTTTGCAGTTTCATCCAGGGAAAAATGGTTTTTGAGGTCATCAAGCTGTCCTGTTTGGCCAGGCAGTGTTAAAAGTAAGCAAGATAAAATGCTGAAACCCTTTCTAAAATGAGTAGTAAAAAANAACCCCCAAAAAAAAAAAAAAAAAAAAAAAAAAAAAAAAAAAAAAAAAAAAAAAAAAAGAGAGAGAGAGAGAGAGAGAGACTGATTCAGGACAACCATGAATGTACTAATTAGCAGCTAGGACTTACCTAACAATTTGTTTATGATGTATCTTCTCTCCTCTGCCTCACTAAGGGACCACTGCAGAAGTGGCTCACTGGAGACACCTGCCTCTGGCTGCTGGGGGTAAGGCACACTCGTGTAGGAAGAGCAGCCAAGCCGTACCGATGTGGTGCTGAGAGCTGGCTGGGCTCAGCAGCAGCACTACAGGCACAAACACCCCCGTGCAGTGAAGTGCAGCACTTCCTGCTTGCCTCCTGGCCCATTTTTACACTGCTCTCCATCACATTTATTAAAGCAGGCAGTATTATTTTATTCCCACTCCTAGGAAGGGTCATTACCTAGGGATTTTATCCAGGAAGCATTCAACCTCGTTACAGCTCTGCCCACTGCTGCTTATGTGACTCATGTTGAGGGTGAGAATCACCGGCAAGTGAAGTACTTGTGGGAGCTGACCTCGTTCAGCAGGGCTCTGCCATCTTCAGACAATTTTCAGGTTGCCTCTATACAGCAAGAAAAGGCTACCTCAGCTATTATGATGGAAAAAAAAGGTACTTAATACTTCCAGGAATTTTTAAAATTGGATTTTGGCTTCTAGTATTTTTACACCGAGAATGTTGCTATTTTTGCAGCTGAGACTGGGATAGTATGACAGCTGGGGAAAAATTATAAAGATTCTTATAGAATAACTTGTATTTTCTCCTATAACCTGTACAAAAAGCCTCAAAATTTAAAAAATCAGGAATCTTTCTTAATCATGTGAAACTTTGTGGATGCCTGATTTCTTTTTACATTTTCTTCTTATTTTTCTCCCTAATGTTTGCTTTCTGTTTTGAACCACAGCCTTACTGACTGTGCATGTTTCATTATTTGGGTCTGATGCATTGGTGATGAATTTTTTAGGATCTGCCAGCTATTCTATTGATTCATGAAGTGTTGCAACACTTGCTTTAATTTTTCATCTAAGGACTAAAAAGAGTGCTAGTGAGAAAAGCAAGTAAAAGTCTGATTAAAAGGTTGTCTTTCCAGTGGTAGCTTTTGAATTCATCTAAGAGCCAGAGACTGAATTTTTTGACCTTTCTGATATGTTTACTGAAGTGTACAATGATCATTTTGATAATCTGACCTCTCCAACTTGAGTTTTATCGAAAGACAGTGGGTAAAAAGGAAAAATTCTGAATAATATTAATTTGTGATTATAAAATTCCTAATGTAAGCTCAAATACAGTTTTTGCCATGCTGTTTTGAATTTAAAGCATCAGAAATTCCCGACTATCTCCCTGAGAAGGTCACAGCAATAGACGCTCGGTTCAGACTTGTTTTCAAATGCACAGGAATGTGAATACCTAGTACTAAGGAAGATAAATTCAGAAAGGTTTAAGTGGTTGAAAAAAGACAGGCTGTGGTATAGCTTGAAACCTGTGAATATGAACAGCAGAAAGGCAGAGGAAAGACTTATGGATGTGACCCTAAGGAGAAGCTGAGAGTTGGTCTTCTGGGACCAGGCCCTGGAGTCATGCACACAATGAAACATGCCACCAGAGTTTGCTGCTTCTGCCTGCACAGAAACGGGATCTATGTACATTGTTTGCAAATAAACAAGGTTATACTAAGAGCATATCCAATTTTTATAAACAATTTTTATTCCAGTAGAAAGAAATCCTTGCAAGGCCTTGCAGTTTGATGATCTGCTTGAGTGGGAAGGGTAACACTAGTCAATAGTGTTTCAAATACAAAACTTTTCAGTGAACTTTGAAAGGCTTTAAAGAGTTTACTTTTTGTGAGCATTTTGCTCTGGGGTAGGTCACAAAGTAAACTAAAACACATTACATTTCTAGTTTTTCTCAAGTACTGAAGAACAATGTGTCTGATTCTGCTGTATAAAATAAGACTAAAAGGAGAATTCCTCAAATTGATCTTCATCTGGACACAGCAGACAAGTAAGGAAACTGAAAAGGTTTGGAAAATAAATAAATGCAAATCAGCAGAAAATCTGAAAGGGACCAGAAATCTCACACATGTTTGATACTGCCACAGCAAAGGCAGGACTTCACATAATGGAAACTTCTACAGAGCTGGTTGGAAATGCAAAAGCAAATGTTGGGAAAAAAAATTTCAGAATTCTTGACAAATAGGAATACTTAACATTTGTGAGATAATGATAGGGGTGGGTTTTTTGGAGGAAAATATATATATTTGTATGGTTTATTTTAGATGGAAAATTTCAAACAGTGAGAAGCTAACAAAACATCAATTTGCTTCAGAAAAAAAGGAGTGAAAAGAAGTTTTCATAGATGACAATAAATGAGATTAAACCAGAATTTTCCTGAAGCTGCAGATTCACCTTTAGGTCCTTGACACATATGCAGTGACAGATTAAATCTGGTTGGCTGAAATTGTTCTGACTCTGGCTATCCACCAAACCTTTAAGGCACAGCTAATGCCAGAGTGTTTTAAGTCAAAAATCCAAAAATGGACTGACCCTAAACACAACTTGCCTTATCACAGTACTTATTCCACAGAAGGGTGAGGCACATACATGGGGTGGGCTGAATCTGCCATCAATTTTAATCTGCCATCACATTGTATTTAAGTATTAAGTACAGTTCTGCTGCTGCCAGAGGAAAGGAAACTTGAGCCAAGAAATGTTATTGCACAAGACAAACTTGAGCAAAAATGTTCAGTCTGATCTGTGAGAAAAAACTATACTGAAATCACGAGAAACTGAAGTTCTGTGAGTGAGATCAGTTCTATTAATGGTATTAGCTAATCTTTAAATATTTAGCTCATCAACTGCATTTGGGAACAGGATGTAGAGGAGTTAAAAAATATCCTTATTCATGTAGCCAACTCTTTTTCTTTATAGCACAGTAGCATGAATATGCCCCAAACCACTTCGACCTTAGCTAATGACTTCTTTCACAGCAGAACTGTGCCCACTAATTCAAATGCTCCTTGCATGGTCTACTTGTCATAACAATCCTTGCATGGTTTTGAATGTGAAATCAGGACTTCTCTGGGATCTTCTCTTTGGATCTGGCTCCAAATAACAAGAATGCCTTCTGGCATCCCACACAGAGAAAGTTAATGAACAGACCTCACTTGACACGATTCTAATGAACATGTTTTGTCTTTGTTACTCTCAGTAAAGTCCCAGCACTGTTTTGTCAGACCAGATCTCCCAGGAATATTTGAATTGCTACAGCCCATTAGGTAATTCCAGACCAGGATTCCTCAAATGCCAAATGGTCTGTGTTCAGGCTTATCTGCCTCTGACAAGACCAAGGAACAACCAAGACTATAGAAAAAGCTCAGTCAGTAGTACAGTAGGCTGAAAAGGGAGGGCTTCTTGAGCATCAGGGAGTATTCTGTGTCCAGTTCCCTGAGAAACAGGGTATTTGTCCAGTCCTGCTACCACTGGCTCTTCTGTCAGAGCACCCTGAGCTCATCTCTCAGTCCCTCCTGATGCCTGTGTCTGGCTCTCTGGTAAACAGTGAAGAATGAAGCTCATGTCATTGACAATCACTTCAGCTTTGGCTGAAGAAACTGTTATCCAGCAACACATCGCTTGCTTTCACTCTTGAACCATCCCAGCCACCAGCCAATAGGCATAGAAATGGTATGCATAACAAAATATTTAAACCAAAAAATAGAATATATCATCTGGTCCAACTGAATCTGAAGATCTTCTCGACTTTGGCAACCTTGAGGAGCGGGCCCATTAAGTTCAACATGGCCAAGAGCAAAGTCCTTCACCCGGGTTGGGGCAATCCCCAACATCAAAACAGGCTGGAGGTGAAGGGATTGAGAGCAGCCCTATGGAGAAGCACTTCGAGATACTGGTAGACAAAAAATTCTGAATGAATTGGCACTATGCACTTGCAACCTAGAAGGCCAACAGTATCCTGGTCTATATGTAAGGAATTGTGTCCTGCAGATTGTGATTTCTATCTCCACTCTGGTGAGGTCCCACCTCCAGCTGCATCCAGCTCTGGATGTACAAGAAAGTACAAGAAATACATGAAACTTGGAACAGATCAGGAGGAGGGTGGCAAGGGTAGTCAGGGGCTGGAGCACCACTGCTGTGAAGAGAGGCTGAGAAAGTTGAGATTATTCAGCCTAAAGACTCTGAGGAGACCTCACTGAAGAACTTCCATCATTAAAGAGGGCTTATATGAAAAAAGGAGATGGGCTTTTTACTAGGAGTGTAGTGACAGGACAAAAGGCAAGGGTTTTAAACTAAAAAATGGAAAATTTAGATTAGATATAAGGAAAAAATTATTTTACAGTGATGGGGAGATGCCGGAACAACAAGTTATCCAGAGAAGCTGTGGATGCTCCATCACTGAAACTGTTTAAAGTCAGGTTGGATGGGCCTTGCACTGACCCAGTGTAAGATGAGATGTTGGACTAGATGATCTTACAGAGTCCCTTACAACCCAAACCATTTTATGATTTTACGATTCTTCACATCAAAACTCAGACTGTTGCAATAGAGAACAGATGGAAAGGTTGCTGTAAGATGATAAAACAGAAGAAGCCTCCCTTTCCAGGCTCCTCTTTGTCCCTCTGTGTTGCAAATAACTGTTTTAAGGTGACTGCAAGATTCACCTTCAAAGGAGAAATACTGGCAAAACCGGGCTTAATATAAAAGCAAAAGCTTTATGACAAAGTTTGTTGGCAAGTTTTTGCTCTTTTACTTACCAGGTGGTTAAAGCACAAGAGAAACAGCAAACAAAAATCAATCAATCAATCAATCAATCCAAACTGAAATAAACCCAAAACTATATACGTACAGGCTGAGGGAGGGGTGGGTATGGTGAGAAAAGGATAGGGAGGGGTGAGGATAAAGAGGAATACGGAAGACCTTCCTGTCCCCACACTAAACAGAGCTTTGGACTTGACCAACAGGTAATGCCTGAGGGCCCAACAGCACTTAATCTTAAGAGCACTTAACCTTACAGCACTTAACAGCACTTAACATCACTTAATCGATAACTCAAGTTAAACTACTTGACATATAAGATTCATATAAAATTTATGATACCACACAAGTAACTAATTCACAGGCCTCACTTGCTTACAAATCTCAAGTACTTAAGAATCTAGGAGAACAACATTCCTAGTACATTTGCTACAGCATATTCACACTTGCATACACACAGACATGAAGGAGTCTGTACAAGATATAGGTGTGAAAAATTCCCCTTGAATTCAGTGAATTCCTCATGTCTGCCTTTGCATCTCCTTAGTGGGTGAAGGGTTGAGCCTTCAGGTGTGGGGATATCAGCCACTTTATTCAGCAGTCCTCCAAATTTAGCAAATGTCAGGTTTAGCAAACTTCAGAGTTTGCTGGCTCTTAGAGGCCCCAGTCAGAGAGATTTTGATGTTTGCAGCTGCTACAGTCCAGGAGAGCTGCAAGGGTCTCACTTTGGACTGCTATATATAGGGTTGCAAGAGAGTTGGCTTTAGTCAGTAATTTTTCATCCTGGCTGCAAAATTCAGGTCAGTAACTTTCTTTGAAAGTTCAATAATGAACCTTTATTCACGTTGTTATTCAGGCAAGAAAAATAAATTTCCAATCTGTTTGTTCAGTAAGCAGGAGCTCATTAGACAGCACTAGTTCCTGGGAGCAGACAGTGTTTCTGACAAGCTCAAGAGAAGCTGCTCATCAAGGTCAAGGCCTAAGGAACATTTCTCAGGTGACACTGAGACCACACGGGAGAAAGTGGGATGCACCACCACACTCTGAGGCATTTTCTTCAGACACTTCAGACTTACCTTTTTTTTTTTTAATCTTCTTGCAGTCACTGTATTTTTGTGAATTCTCTTTACAAGCTCAGCTCAGATACTTGCTCATGAAATAAGCTGTCCCTCCCCTTTCCCAGTGATTCCTCTGGTAGAGGAATTATTAATCTTAATCTTCAATTAATATTAATAATAATAATCAATTATTCATATTAATCTTCATTTTATTCTGTCAGTTATCAAGAAGTAACAAACAAATTTTTCTCTCTGCAAGGCAAAGCTGCATACTGCTTTAAGGTTTTCAGCTAGCATTTTCAAATAGGCTGTTGTAACACTCACACGCCAGTCTGCTTTTACCATCAAATCTGATATCTACAGTTGACTCTGCTACAGTCAAGTACTTTGGTTTTGTGTTTGGGATTTTTCCTAATATTTCATTTAATTAGCTTCCCTTGGCATTTTATAGATGCTCACAGGGTATCTCACAAGTGCAAGGAGAACTACTTCATTCATTAGCCCTACTTTCCTCGCACAATTTTCCAGCTGATAAACAGCTGGTTTTGAAAGCACAAGAGAATACAAATTCATAGAACTGAGTTCCGGGAGGGGACACAGTAATTTAAACTGTCACATTTAATACAAACCATCTCATGTCAACCACTTACCTCTGTATTTAACCCAATTACTTGTGTTGAATAGAAGCATAGCTTGTGGTTGACTAAAATATGTACATGACACCTGAGTTACAGACATAAATTCATGTCCCTATCATCTCATCAGAGATCAGTTCCAGGCATTAATCACACTCAGCACTAAATATTTGGGCCTTATTTTTCATTTGAATGACTCTGGATCTGTTGGCAGCCACTGGTTTTGAGAC
>VYXD01012567.1:960995-1072391 GCA_013397195.1 Hylia prasina | reverse complement strand
TTCTGTCCCGAGGTCCTGTTTCTAGCAGTTTCAGTTCTCCACCCCCCAGTTACCCATTTACAATTCTTGCAATTTTAGGAATCACTTTAACCCTATACTAACACTAGTATAAGTGATAATGAAGTTTTCTTTGTGCTCCTAGGGGAAAAAAGGAGATTTTGAGTTTCGAGATAAAGATAATTTTAGAAACAAAGAAAAAGAGAATCTTTGCTTTATACTAGAAGAGGCATCCTTAAACAGTACCCCTAATAAGCAGATTATGACACATAAGCAGTGTTGGGAAAGCTGCTAATGGGTCAGATTTCACAGTTTGCAGAGGCTCTTTTCAGGCTGCTGCAGATGTGTGGCATAAAAGCCACCCGAGGACTGTTCCTCGTGTGACCATGTCTCCATGGGTCTCAAAAAGACTCCTTTCCTAAAAGAACGGATGGGAAATTATTTTTGTATGGTAAAACTGACTGAAGTTATAGGTTTTGTCTTTTTCACGTTGTGTGTAGGAAAGTGAATACTTGTAGGAGGAGAGAAGGACAGTCTGAAAGTTTCATTTGTTATTTATTTAGTTTTTTTTTCTTAGTTTCTTAATGTGTGTAAATAAATCATCTTTTGTAATTTTAAGGTAAGGCTGTTTTGTTTTTTGAACTCTCCTAGTCATATACATAAAATTGCAAACGCTAAACCCCAACAATAATTTGTGCATTGGCTGGAAAATCGAACCCAAAATTAGCAAAAGTGAAACCATTACAGACTCACAAGGATCATCGAAGTCCAACTCCTGTCCCTGCACAGGATAGCTCCAAGAATACAGAGTGAGAGAATATCCTAAATTGGAAGGGAAATTCTCTTCTGTACAAGTCTTCTAAGCCAATATTCTATCTAATCCTGAGATTTAAGATGCTTAGAACCAAAAGCATGTAGCTGTGTTTAACAGAAGGCTCTGGAAACAAACACTGAGGGTAAAAACCTCCTGATCAATGCATACACTAAGAAGGCTGATAGAGAAATATTTGGAGCAGAAGCCATCAAAAAAGAGTCTTGCCTTCCTTTGTTCCTTGCTGTTGTTTTAAGGTGGTTTTGGAACAGAAATAAGAGTGAGATTCATCATACTTTACTTCAGCCATCCAAATAAGTTTAATCACCCTCATGAGTTGAGGGGGAAGGGCCAGGTGCTTTCAGAGGGTGAGTCAGTCCTCTGAGCTCAATGCATTTCTCTCTCAAAAAGCATTGTTTCTCTCTCTGCTTTATCCTTTGAGATAGTTTCTCTTGGTCGATGATAAGGGGAACCTGAGCAAACAGTCAAGGGTTTGTCATCTGAGTTCTACATACGTAAGTCAGAACTAAAAAAATCCAGCCTATTTCTTTAACAAAATTAAGAGCCTTCTGTTAATGAAGAAAACTAGATGGTGTATTTTAAAAAATGTAATCTGTGAAGTTACCACAGCAATACCAAGAATTTCTAGGTGCAGCCTGCATGAGGAATAAGAGTTTGTTGGTGCATCAGCACCAGTAAATACTGATTGATATCCCTTTCGGTTTGCAAAGACAGTAGCGTGTTCAGTATATAGATAACATAGACAGAAATGGAGAATTCACCCCTGTGAATAAAAGGAATTTTGATCATCTTAACTTTCACATATTACTGGTCTGAAAGTCAGTTAAAGAAAGTAACAGCGAGAATTATTATACAACAATCATTGATCCATGACTCTCAAGCTCAGACACATTTATTAGATCATCCAATCTAGCTGCTACATAGGAAAAACAAGAGAAGCCCATTCTTTTCATGTAGCTTGCTGCTGGGGCTAATCATTCTCATTTGAGCCTAATTTCTCATTTAAGACTGCAGGGTTTTTACTCAGCATTAGTTCTTACTTTTTTTCACTACTAGATTAGAATAATTTAGTACATGTTATTTTCTCCCTGTGTGAGCAATTATAAACCATAATCAAGCTTTTTAAGTCTCTCACAGTAAGATATCACCTTCTGTCATTTGAATTATTCTTCTGAAGGGCCCTTACCAAAACCATTAAATTATGTACACATGCCTATAAATATTATTCAGTACACAAAGTGACCTTTCAAAGGAATATTGATTGTGGCATTTATGAAAGTTATATGCTTATATCTTTGAAATGTATCACCAAAAATTAGTGCTGCTGTTCCTACTATGTGAGGAATTTCAATGCCAGACCAGTTACATATAGGCAGGGGAAAAAAAAAAGTTAGTTATCACAGATGGTAACTGTGACCTGTGTTTATCTTGCCCCCCTGGACTAGGATATATCACTTCAACTTATCAGACATGTTTAAACTGAGAGTGAACTTCAGGGAAATCTAGGTGGAATAGCCTAGACAGAAAACAAAACAAAACAAAACAAACAAAACCCACCCCAAAAAAACACAAAAAACACCTCAGATACTGAGTATTGCGGGGCTCCACAAACTAGCTTAGGGAAGATACATTCTGGAACATGGTGGTTTTCCTCTTCTATTCCAGATTTTGAAATCCAAATTGTCTTTTAGTATCTAGCCTTCTTTTTAACAACCACTTCTCAGTTTCCTGTTGTGTACTATGTTTATATTATTTTTTACATTTTCATTTCCTCAAGCCCATAATTAGTCTAATGAGATAAATACATTTCATGGTTGCCACCATCAAACACTCCACAAAACTTTGCTACAATCCTTATGAATTCATCCTATAGCTCACTCAGAACTGCGTGAGGATGAGCTCTGCTTTGACTTATTAATTCTGTCAGTCTTAAAGTGATCCTATTTCTGATGTAAAAAAAAAAAAAAAAAGCCAAAGCGAATGACCAAAAAAACCACACACACTTTTCTTATTAGTAAGTTGTATGAGAAAATCATCATTGGAGTATATTAAATACCCAAGGGAATTTTCTATTCAAAGTATTTGAAGGTAGAGCCTCAAGTACTGTAAAACAGTCCAACTGTGCAATGGTATATGCTCTAATTTTGAAAGCAGGTTTGTGCAGTCTTATTAGTTGCTTATAATTGAGATTGGCTCAGTTGGTCAGAGCACAGTGCTGGTATCACCAGAGTTGCAGAGTCAGTCCCTGTATGGGACATTTACTTAATAGCTGGACTTGATGATCCTGGTTGGTCCCTTCCAACTCTCCTTCTGTGAATCTGTAAACTTCTACTAAAAAGATTAAGGTCAACTTTCACATGTGGATTAATTCTGATAATCAACATTAGTCAGATGATTTCCAGTATGCATGCAGGCATAAGTCTATATAGTCTTCTCATTTGATTTCAAACTGCAACTATCCTGAAAGGTCTATCGAATTTTCTAAACAGTTAATATTTATATTGTAATATAAACATTGCAAAATGATTTAGCAAAAGCCCAGAGTCCATGAATGGAGGTTTAGTAGTGTAATCTTCTAGCAGCCACACTATCTGAAGCAAGAGCATCTTCATCCATGGATTTTTGAACTGGTAATTGCTCTATCAGAAGAATTAACCCAAGGACAAACGTATTTTCCTTTTTTTTTTTCTTTTTTAATATCCTAATAAGAGTAGTTGATTGTGAGACGGAGTCTATATATCTTCTTTCAGTGAGACAACACCCACCTCCAAGCTAAGGCACTTCAACTCTTAACAGAGGAACAAAAAAACAAGGCAGGCATTAAAATATATAACAAGTGTTTCATCCTCCTGAGATGTTTAGGATGTCAGAACCCTTGTGTTTATCTTCATAAGTGGATCAACAGCAAGAGCACAAGTTACCACTGACTCTTTCGCCACCAAAGACAAAAAATTTGGGTTCATGGGTTACTGCTAGAGTAAGCATTTGGAGCAGTTTACTATGTTTTGTCTAATGGAGAAAAAAAACCCCCACTCTGTGAAGGTCAGTAAAAAACCCCTACAACTTCCAATTATCTTCACAAAGGGATCAGAATATCGCTTCAGGTGAAAACTTTTTTTATTCTAAATTTCAGTAAGAACATAAAGATAAAATTATTTAAGCTATTTCATGCCAAATGGTTCTAAGCATAAAGAATGGATTTAGTATTTAGCTTTGGCAAAAGCCGAAACTATACTCTAAGTACTGATTTCTATTTGATTTTTCTCTGGCTAATAAGATCAGACTCTTGTTTTGTCAGGACTTCTGGCTCAGGGGCTGTCTTCAAAGAGCATGAGGGTTTTTTTGATTACTGGATATATAGATTCCTGATAAATTTTGCCATAAACTTTTCCTAAATATAAATTATTTTCTTATTTTTCAAGTACATCTTTGACCAAAAACTGAAAGTGCTCATTAAGCCTATTTCCTAATGTCCTATTTTAGGAGTATCAACATCTCACACTTTTTAATACCTTCCCACTGATGAGAAAAAAGACCGGAAAAAGAACTATGCAGAAAAGCAGCTTTATTTCGGCCCTTGGCTACAGCTTAAACATCTTTAAAATCCACGTTTGCCAGAGATGTTCTCTTGACTTGCAATCATGTGGAAAACCTGCCTGAAGACAAGGGTCAATGCACAATGAAGTATCTGAGGCTGCACAAACATTTATCTTCACAATATCTGCTTTAATACTAAATACCTTCAATAATTTTCATTACCAAAGGGGTTTTTCTCTCCATTAAACAAATGCCGCCGTCTTAGACAAAATTGCTGAGCTTGTGAAAGTAATTCTCAGCCCCTTCATCCAATTAGTCTTTTTCATAAAGTTATAAAGTCAAAGATATTTGGATTCTTGGTGTGCATTTACTGCAGCAGCCAGCAATGCTGGTGCTCTTGGACACTGGCAACCTGAAAATTCTACAAATTTGGCCTTTTAGCACACATTTGTGAACTTAGGACAGAAATCCAATTATAACAGCTAAAATATCTTTAAAAAGATTGCAAAATTCTGTGTGGGGAAATTGGAGCAGAACCACTCAAGAACAGATTTGATTTATACCAAATATATATGCATTTTGAGTTTTGCATTCTGATCGTTAACCTTCCAGCTCCTTTGTTACCAGAAGGATGAAGTGCCAACATGAAATGTATGTTCTTCAACATCACTTAGATGTCTGACCTCCAAGTATGTTCTAATTCATAGTCATGGAACAAACATATTTTCATAGATTTATTATGTACCTCAAAGTGGGGTCATCCCCAAAAGAGCAGACACAATGGGAAAGGCTGCAATGCAGACTGGACAAGTCATTAGAAGCAGCAGGCTTATGTCCTTCCTCAAAACCTTTGAAGTAAATCGATGTCACCTAGAACTGGCACCTGGGAACAGAGCATCAGGACTGTCCCACAGTGTAACATCACTCACAATGTGAGGCAGCACAAAGCTGCACTGCATGTGTGCTCTTAAAGTGAATGACAAATAAGACCCAGATTTCACTAAAAACACATTTACAAGAACTTAAATTTTTACCTAGTGATGATAAACCTAGCAGAAATAGAGACACAGAATCAGAGAATGGTTTGGGTTAGAGAGGCTTGAAGTCCAGGCTGCAAAGGCTGGTGACAGCCAGTCCTTAAACTCATAGTAAAACAAAGCAAAGTGCTTGTAACCCCAACAGCTAGATGGCCACAGCCAGCCCACTTTGACTGGACTCCAGTGGCTCCTTTTAGGCCACTCAGCAATCAGACAAGACCCCAGGAAAACCACATAGATAGCCTTGATAGCCACATGATAAGTCATGCTACCAAAATATTTTAGCATTGCTGTTAAGGAGTCCTGTTGCTCATGATTCCAGAGCGGAAGGTGATGCTTCGCTATTTGAGCAGTTCCTAGCACTTCTCAAATGAGCTTGTGCTGGTAGTCCTGGTGTCCAAATTACAGAAAGCAAAACTGCACTCTGCTTATCTAAATTCCCCACACAGTATCTATATATAGTTTTTATACTTGGCCTGCATTTAAAATGTCAGGTGCTGTTCCACACCAGAGGGTCCTGCCTGTCAGTCTGAAGGCATCATTATTATACATCAATTTTGCTTACTCAAAGAAGTTTTTTTCTTGATTTTGCTTTCACTTATTTAAATAATTACAATTGCTGGCTGTAGAAAATTGAGTTCAGAAATGCAGTTTTAGCACAATGAGAGATAAAGGCAGGGAAAACCTCTCCAGATGAGATTAACTGACAAAATCACCCTAAATACTCAGAAGTTAAAAATACAGACTTTTTAATGGTCAGTTTTCTAAGTCTATTAAAAACTGCCTTAAGATAATTTGATTGGTGCCACAGTTAATAGGAAATTTATTTTTATCCACATCTCCACAACTTCAAAGCTATTTTTCAGTAGTCAGTATATGGAATTAGAAGTTATGAAAACCTGTTGAAGAGGCAGCATTTTAGTGTGAAACTGTCAACTGGTATTGTTTATGTTCAAAACAGTAACAACACAGAACAAAATTATGCTTTTGTTGGCAATAAATTGAGATTCAGTGAAGAAAAATACATCTGATGGAACCATAATTGATGAATGGGGCACACATTCTCTGCAAATAGTATTTACGGAAAAGAATACAAAAAAATAAATTATCAGAACTTTATTTCTGTAACAAATTATCACAATCACAATTAATATAAAACAAAAAGCACTGAGGAAACATGACTGCTGGATACAAGATTTATCAAGGTGTAAAAGTCTCATCCAAGACTCTACTACTAGAAAACTTGTGACTGTGTATTAAAGATTTCTATGCATCAAACACTTAGTGAAAGAGAATAAGCGGCATAGTATAATTGACAGGGATTAAACACCTTGTTATACAAGTTTTTTGAGGAAATGGAAGTTGGAGCATTATTTCTACCCAAGAGTCTTGTCTGCAGCAGACTTGTTTACACTTAGCTATTAAGAAAAGCTTCAGCAGAAAACACCAATCTTCAACTTATCCATGTTGTTCATACATTAGACAAGCTATTTCCAAAAGCATTTAAGTTCTAGTCATAAGACTTCACACACTCTCTTACACTTGCTGTATAAGGCTAAAAAGAGTCACTAAAGAAGGGGAGGTGGCATTATTGCTTTGTAACAGGAACTTAGACAAATACTTTATTGAGCTCCAAATAAAACATTGTTGCATCACTATACAGTTAAGAGTTTCAATATACAATTATTTTAAAAAGTGTATGCTGTTATACACTTTAAGGCTTTCATACAAGAAATGCTGAGCAGGATTTTCGTACTTGATCTCATCAATGTCTGAGCACATGGGTAAGTACAGTGCTCTAAGCAGTCCATAATTAACATGGCAGAAGTTCCTGAAAAAGAGCAAAATACACTTTATATGTATCTATCACGAGACTAGAGATCATGAATTTTCTGAAACCTGTCAGACCGTAAGTAGAGGAATCAATTATGCATACAATAAATGTATGCAGATCTAGGCAAGCACTGCAGAAACTACTATCATTGAAATTCAGTGGAAATTTTATAAAAAGATTCAACTAAGGCAAATTATTGATATGACTAATTATGACCATTATCATTACTTTTTGACCAGTAACATACAGTAGCAGTCCAGTGTCAGAGTGCAAAACTCTACTAGAATGAAAACACACTTTTAAGTTTGTCACAATGGAAGAAAGGCTGCCTTCTACATTGGTTTTCTATCATTTTTAGATTACTTTTCCCTCTGCTCAAAATCAAATGGATTTAATTTAAGAGACTAGTCAACAGAAAAAAAATCCACAAGAGAAATGCAATAGTAGAATAATGCTAGTGCATGTTATTTGAGGAAATGCCAAGATAAATTTTGCACTGCAAAAATATAGTTTTGAAGAATAACCAGTACCATTTGTTTGAACTGACGTAGTTTATTTTGCCTGCATAGGATGTGAGAATTGATACATTTTTTTTAAAGAGGCATGGAAACATCTTCTTAGGAGAAATAAGATGTATCAGTGTAGAGCATTTGAAGAAGGAAAACTTAATTCATATGATAATCATTCAGTGGTGCACTTAGAGGCAGACTCTGTTATCAGGGAGACACATTTTCACACCCCAAAGGGAACCTAAAACAATTTAAGGTTCTCTAGGACTTCAGGACAGAGTAGCAGAGAAGTGGCACAAATCACACATGCTGATCACACGTTCATCCTCCAAACTGGAGGCAATAAGAAAATGTGGCATTAAATAAAAGAGAGCTGGATAAACAATACAGAACACTGAATCCACTTTTGATTCACTTATTTATCTACTAGCCACCCTTCCTACTAGATATTTTAGTTTCAATCCCTGAAGTTTCATTCTGTCTATTTAATATAATACATGATGTTTGCAGATGAACAGCTTCTATGTAATTCATCATATTATGTGATTTAAGATGTGACCAGAAGGAGAGATTGTGCCAATTGTTATAAATATTTTTAAAAGATATTTATATATTCAGTTTTGCCACAGCAATTCTAGTAGCTGGTATTAAATCTTTGCCCTCTGAGCTCCAAAGGGGAGAAATCTTCTCCTACTCTTAGAGTCCTTTGATTTAGGCCCTTAAAATGCTCAAAACAGTTCTAAAGCCATTTTGTATGTACAAAAGGTTCCTTTAGCCTGTGACAGCAGCCTCTTAAATTTACTGCAGAACACAGAGGCAGTGCAACTTATGCAATATTTCACAGTATAGAGCTCTATTTATCTGAGCCTTGTCAACTAAAAGCACAAAGATCATGAGGTTAGCAGGTAGAATTACCATTCCAAGTAGAAAAAAATCTGCTTTATTTAAAATATACACCATCTGAGCATAAATACAGTTAAATTATTTCTTACTTTATATATTGAATTGATCAGAAACAGTAGAGCCAGCTTTTCTTTAGCTAATGTTTCTTAATGGATTTGTTCTCCTTCAATTATTGCCAGAAATCAGTCTGCTACTTGTGCAGAAATGCTTGACTTTGAAAATCAGTTTACAAAATATACTTTTCATATTTTAGACATGTTTGTTGACCAGGTTAGAGTTTTAAATTTCTATTTGAAAACTACAAGCATCAAATTACATTTGTTTTTTTCAGCTTACTCTGTCCAAACACTTAATTGTTTGAGATGCAGTCAAAGCTGTGCACACCCTTCAATAAACTACCAGGGGAGTATCCACACACTGTGACAGCTTAAAGTCCTGAATGAAAGTTTAAAACTATTACTTTTTCTACTAGAATTGAACACAGATAGTGACAATTTAAAGTTTTGGGCAGAATTAAGGACCTGATCAAAAGTTCCATTACTTATCTAATAATTTCTCAGATGACTAAAGATACCTACCAAAGCATCAGAAGATTAGGGTTTTTGTTCTCTTGGCTGTCCAAGGAGGTGAGTTTCCTGACAAGAGAGAAAAAAATGAGATGTTTTTACTAAATGTCAAAGAATTTCAAATAAAAATAAAGAAAACAATGTAAATCAAACTATAATTAATAGAAACAATGCTTAAAAAACTTTAGATAACATTTGCAATGTTTAAGTTACTAGAATTTATGGGAAAATAATATATTACAAACTATTGGTTATGAGGTTTTACAGTTGTTTAATAGGGAATAGTTTGTCCAAATTTAACTAGCTAAGCTAAGGCTTTTTAGATGACTAACACAAATTAAACGTTTTAAAATGAGAATTTAGGTGTCCTCACAAGTCTTTCCTACATTCTAAAATGAAACTTTCTAAGTTGTAGCCTCCCTGCTTTTATTGGTTATATTAAGATAACTTAAGTGAGATTAAAATCTTATTTGATTTATTTACCTTTGCAAATGAAGACCGTTTTAAGGGTTACACATCCTCTGCCTCTGACGAAAGCGACCTCAATTAGTCAAGTCAGAAAGTCTTTAAAAGCTTTGTGTTTATTGCTTCCAGCACGGAGTGAGGTGGTCATTAACGTACCAAAATTCTCATAAAAATTCCAAAGTTGCACTAGTGAAAAAATGCTCAACAAGGTGAAAACTAGTCACATCTTTTTCCAGAAAATTCATTAGCTATTTTAAACCATTTTTAAACAAAAGTATTTTGATTTAATGTGGCACTCAAGCAGATCCATACCATCTGGATATTTTAAACAGCATTTATATCTACTGTGAGTATATAGAAAGATACATTTAGGTTTAAACCATTTTGTTTTAAAAGAAGTTGCACAAAGTTTAATATGAGCCTTTTATACTGACCACTGTTAAACATTTCTCCCTGTTTACTACTATTTATGAAGTTTTATTATAAGATAAAGCATAAAATTAATCTCACACACACTGATATTCTTTCAAAAGTTTATTTAGTATCAAGCAAGGGTAAAACTTTGCTTAACACTACAGAACATTTCAAGACTTGAGTTACAAAATACCACATTATTCGCATTTGTAGTTTGCTTCCCTTTTTACGCATGTTTGCAAAGAGAAAATCTCGCAAATGGCTGAAAATAAAACCTAAAAACTAAATTGTTGAAAACCTTTAAAATAAAAGGTTACGCTTATGTTAAAAAGAATGGACTAACGTATTTAGTAAACCTATTTTTTGTTTAACACTAGTTAATCAAAGGTTATTTTTTTGATCACCTATTCTTTCAAACACAGTTTGGAAATAACAAAGTTCCTTGTTTTACATATCTTTCTGTCAAGGTTGTTCTTTCAACAAAATGTTTTAAGTTCAGTCCATCCATTCAGATATTTTATGCACTTTGATTTAATAAAAAGGGATTGTTCATAGAAAAAATTACTTTGAACAGTATACAGGACTGGTGGAGATTGGATATTTCACAACATCAGACAGTACAATCAGTATCTGGCATATGGCTGGTCTCTGTAGACTCCTTTTGTTGTCCTTGCAGAAGGTGTCTTGTGTCGTGAGTTGGTCCATTCTTCTTGCCCTACAAGGAAAGAAAATATGGTTAGAGCCCTTCCAACATTCTCAGATGGTGAACATATTTTTCTTATCTGTGAATCAAACAGCCACATGCTGTTTACAGAAACCAAGGTGTACAAGTCTAACACTTGAACCAAAAAATCGGGGTACGGCACATCTATCTGAGCTATCCCAGAGTGATTTCTCAGCACACAGGAGCAGGGAACATGACAGGCTAATGGCAAAAATATTTACAACTGTGGAAATTCTTGGACTGTTTGTTGCAAATGCAGAGAAATGTCAGCTCCCGTAGCAGACACACCAATAATTGCAATGGGATGAAATGAATGGAAGGTATGAATTATGTATAAGGAAATAAGCTGCCCCCAGAAATAAGTTTCTCTGCATCAGTGGCAATTTAGGCCTAATTCAAATACGTAAACCAAGCCTCAAGTATCACTACAAACACCTGTAGCTTTTAAAATCCTGGGAAAATATTCCATTTCTCTGAAGGTAAACATACACCTTCTCTGAAATGCAAGAAATAGGAGAGCAGATTATAAAAAAAAATATTAGAAGGACAAGGAACATTGGTTGGTTGAATTTTAGCTATAAAATAAGTTGGTAGAAAAGCTTGTGCTATATTTAATATTCATAATCCTACCATCTTTTAATGGTATTAAATATTTTTAAAAAGTAGAAAAAATCATTATCTTAAATGAGATTCAGACCTACTATGCCAGGCAGTTGCAAACAGGAAAACACAGGATTAAATGCAGAATATAAGGACACAATACTTAGGTACGCTATAATGATGCAAGCAAATGAAGAGTACAATGTCACATCTGTGAGAACAAAGATAAAAAAAGCAGCACCAAAAAAAAATCCCCAAAAGCAAACACACCTGTATGTGTTTCCATACTTATTTTTGCAGAACTGCCCTGCCCTAAACAGACAGGTGCTCCAACGAACCCAATGCAATCCAGAAACTAAAGGAAGAATCCAAATGTATGGCAGAATAAAATGTACACATCACTAGGTCTTTCTAGTCAATTAAAAGAAAAAAAGAACTAAAAGAACCCCTGCACTTTGAATGCTGATATAACATGCTCTGACATGAGATATCTGAAATTAGATGACAAGGATGCCATATGTCAAGAGTTCAGTTTCACAATCCCTTCACAGAAGCCTCATCCTAACTACTTTTTAATAATGTAGGTGGTAGGTGGCTGCCTGCAGAGTCCAGGCTGTAAATCATGGCCAGGTAGTCAGGACATTTGCCTAGGAGGTAAAAGGAACAAGTTCAAATTTTGTGTAAGGCTGAAAGGATTAAACTTTCACCTCAGGCAATTTCCAAGGGCATCTGGTAACAACTTCTCTTGCTTCTTCACCACACAGAAAGCAAGACTTACATTAAAAAAAGAAAAAACCCTGAGCCTAATAGTGTGAGCAGCTGACTGAGGGGTAGGAATTAAAAACATCCTAGCTTTTAAACACTGCTGCAAGAACTGTTTAAATGAAAAGAGAAGTCTTGGTTACAGTTTAAGGGGAATACTTGCTCTTTTTCAAGCGGTTGATCACATCAGCAGGGCAGCGAGTTATCTTACTGTTTCTCAGTTTTCATTTTGGTGCTGTTCAGGGCTCCAAATCCCAAAAACACTGGTATTCTTCCTACATCCGCTGGACTGTCACTTGAGGTTCTCAGAGGAAAAGTTCAGATACCTCCTGGGAATCTGAATTTCTTCCTGGCCAGCACTAGACAACTACCTGCTCACTAGGCAATGTTACTTATTTAGAGGCATCTAATGCTCTTTACATATAGTGAAGAAGGTTATTAACCTCTAACTCTGCTTTTAAGGGATATACTTAAGAAATAAAGTGTTTAACTATTTATATGTGCAAAAGGTACAGTGGCTACAACCCATAAACATTCTTCAAAGTATTTATAGTCTTTCTCTCAACTTGAATAAATACATCACTTAATATTCTGAGTGGCTGTGCTTTGATAAATAGAAAACCAATTTTAAATGCAAAAGCAATGAAAAATCCATATTTTCAACCTTAAATACTGTAATCAATATCTCTCTCCCCATCAGTTTATCTACATTAAGCAGTTTCATACATTTTTCCCCCATCAATTTTGCATTAATGGAAGTCTTAGAAACATCAGGTTTATAATGGCAAACAGTTTATTTTAATGCTGAAATAAAGATTTAAGCTGTATATCTATCAACACCAACTGAAAGTGCTGTGGGACAGAGGAATTTCATGTGACCTCTTCTTCTGATGAAATGTCATTTGTCCTTAAGCAAAATAATTAGTTTAAGCAGATATGTTGGGCAAACTACTGCATTAGATGCATTTATCACAACTTAAAGTCATTTTAGTTTCAAACAGGAAGCACTTCCACATGGAGTTAAAGAAACAGACCTTGGAAAATTTCAAGTAGAGCTCTAAAGCCATTGAAGCATTCATAACTCACAATCACAACTTTTACACAGGTTACTAACAACCCTCCAAATGTCTGAGATTTGAGAGACCATGATTGTATTTCTCTGATCTCTAGCCAGACTTAGCATTTATCCCTTAAGCAAAGGTGCCTTTTAAAATGTTTTATGCTTCTAACCCATAAAAGATTTATTTACTTAAACCTGTCACTACCACACTTCTATATTAAAAAAAAGAAAAAAGTGATCTTTAAAACTGGCATATGTTTTTTGCTTCATTATGCATTGTTTTGTCCCTATTCAGAGTAACCCACTGCCCTCATGCCGATTAGCTACCAAAAGTACTTTCCTAACCTTTACATAATGACTCCCTGCTTGATTTCCCAAGACTGATGCATGAAAATGAACTAAACCAAAAGGACCATACAAGACTAAACCACACACAATTAGGCCCTAATTCAGCTGGCAGCTTCAGCAGATTCCTGCCTTGTACGAAGTCTCAATGCAAGCTGTGCCACACCAGAAGCACTTGCTTTTGGAAGCCAAAAATTCCTGGAAAAAAGTCCTCCATCCCCATTTTTTTTTTTTCCTCAAGCCTCATTGAATGTGACATGAAAAGGCTGTGTGCATCATGATTTAAGTTTTATTTTCTCTACTTCTTTGGTTTTAGTTTCCCATGACTGCGTTAGCTAACAGACCACAGAGGGCATTTTTCTCAATAAGCACACAAGGAGCTCTGTGACATTTCAGGAATCCCTGAGCAGTCATTACCTGCTGCAGGACTAAGCCTTGCCTCATAGAAATTATCCTTTCATTACATTTTTTTTTCCAAGAGTCTGCTGCTGCAGTGATTGAGCTCATAAAACCACTCACCGTAGGAGTCGTAGGTGTCTTCACTCAGTCCGTGGCCATAGTCATAGTAATCTGCTCCACTGCAGGGCAGGAGGGGCATGGGGAGAACAAGAAAGAAAACATAAATACTTATAACAGATTCTACCTCTGAAAGAAAGTTTGAAGGATATAGGACATGCCCTAAGAAAGGTAAGTATCCATCTGACAGTGACAACTGAGGTACTGCTTGTTTATTAATTAGAAACTACATGTAATCTCATTTAGGATTTTTTTTTTCATCACTTGGCTACTCATCCACACTGTAAATGTGGATGGGGGAATTTTCTATTTAAAATTATAGTTGGGAAGGTTAAAGATCTTACAAGTGTTAATAAAAAAAATATTGTGATGTAGGTACTGAACCAATTCATTCATCTTATAAATTCGTTTTAATTACCTACCTATTGTTATCTAGTATTTTGCTTTTGTATCTTCAAATTCACTGATAAGAATGCAATAAAGGGCAAACTATCTAGTGATCGGAGGCTTATACAGCTACGGTGTGTGCACAAATTCCAGTGTCTTCAAAACAAGACAGAGAACACAAATACAAAGCCTATCATTTTAACAGGAAGAAATGACAATAGGAACTATGTTAAAAGCTGGACTCTGCAGTTTTTAGGATTCAAAAGTATGGATGAATACCATAATCATGGCCTAAAACAGTCCTCCATTTCACAATGGTTTTTATATTTAAGGTATTAAGACCCCTGAATGGAAACTGAAGAACACATTAATCCATTATGCTTTCATATTTCATGCAAGTCTAGCTATGTGTAGTTTTTTACACAGTTTGCAGGATATGAGAAGCAAATGCCTAAATAGTTATTTCCCTTTTCTTTCTAACCACAGTCAGACTTATGACTGACAATATTTGTAAAATGGTCTATGAAATGATGCTACCAGATGAGTAGACTCTTAAACTTTTTATTTCCTTTAATGGATTTATTCTTCAAGGAAAAACCTTTTCATAGAATCACCTCCTGAGTAAGAAGGAAATCACTAATATATGATCGCTAGCAAGTAATTACTGATATTGACAAAATGCTCCCAACATTAGATTGATTGCTAACAAAATAAACACCAGAGTGAAAATAAACGATTTATAGACTTAACATGAATTACCAGGTAATGCATTTATATAAAACAAACAACACATCACAATTACTTCTGAACTGACAAAAGACTTTGTTGTGCTTGAGTTGTTGTCTTAGGTTAAAAATGTAAGATGTGCCCAAAGTATGTATTCTATCACCATCTTCATGAGGTGTTGGAACCAGGTGGGGCAGTGTTTCCCTTATCTTCTGCTAATGGCCCATCAATGCCTTGCCCTATGACTCATAGATAAATCCCTCCGGGAGTTATCTCTGTTTAATGGGCCATCAAGGACCCATTACATGACTCATAGAATGATATCAGCCCATTGTGAGATGCTCCACCCAGGGGGAGGAGCCAAGCATTCCCACCTGCATATAATCCTGGGTTTGGGACAGCAGAGCCAGCCTTTCCCCCACTGGATTCACAAAGGACAAGAGCTACCAGACCTTTCTACAAGACCACTGCTTTGACAAGACCATTTCATCTGGACTGCTACTAACTTCTACAAGACCACTGCTTTGACAAGACCATTTCATCTGGACTGCTACTAACACCCTAACAGGGTGTCAGGTTGTATTCTGACTTTGTCAGTGGTATTTTATACTATTGAATTTATTTTATTTTACTTTATTTTACTTCTTTTCTTTTGCTCTTATTAAATTGTACTTCTGACTTGGAGTCTCTCACTGGTTTTGCTTTCAAACCAGCACAGTTGTCTATGTTTTAGGTTTTTTTCCTTAAATATAAAGTTTTAAACCTCTCAAAATAACCAGGCCAGAAAAAAAAAATATAGTTTTGGGGTGTGCAAATGCATACCTAAAAAGCCTGGATAAGTATTTTTGATTTCTGGTATAATGCCTCCCAAATGAAAAAACTTAACAAACTGCAATTTGAAGACCCAAAAAAATTATCTCTACAAAACCTTTTCTCTATGGTTTCTCAGGTGATGAGGACCCCAGAATAAGGGTAAAGTTTGAATAAGAAATGTTCTTTCCCTGTAGCATCCAGTAATAAAAGTCTTTATTCTGACAACAAACTGAAAACTGACATTTACTATCCTTCCACATAGCACTTATTTATTTTAAGAGTGTGATGGGGTTTAGAAGTCTAAAGCAGCTGAGCTCCATCCCTGTATCTGTCAGTCCTGTCAGAATGACTTTGTGGGATCTTACTTCATAGATCTAATATACCTATTAAACAAAAAAAGACTCATTTTACAGCACACAAACTGCAAAAAAAATAAACATCAGAAAGGAAGGAACCTTTCATTTACAGTGAAAGTATACCACAACTCATCTTTATTAACAAACCCTTCAAAATTAATAATCTGTCTGAAAGCACAAGGTATGATGGGAAGTAAACTTGCTCAGTGCAATTCAGTACTCCCTCCTCTACTTCATTCATGTTCTGTGAATAATGCCAACATTCTCCAGTCAACTCTAGAGTAGTTAAACAAACCCAAAGCTTCAGATGAGAAAACCTCAAGACCCAAAGAAGAGAGTACATACTGATGGTGGTAACGAGGTCTGGGTGAAAAGAAAACCAACTACATTTAAAAGATAATTTTTTAAAAAAAATACGTTCGAGTCTGTTTATTCCATGGTGTTCACAACCAAGACTGATGCTAATGGGTTTGTTGAGGTTTTTTTAGAATGACAGAAAATTCTAGTACTGTTTATGAACTTACAGCTTATAGAATTGTATTTTGTTTCAAAGCAATTGCCTATGATATACATTTTTGCTTTATGTTTAGACACTTTTATATATAATCCCTGACATCTTAGCAGTCTGACTAAATACTATGGAACTTTTTATTTCCCTTAATGCATTTATTCTGCAAGGAAAGGCCTTTTCACAGAATCACAGAAAGGCTTGGGTTGGAAGGGGCCACAAACATCACCTAATTCCAGGCAGGGACACCTTCCACTAACCAGGTAGCTCAGGTTGCTCCTCTTCCTTTCATTTTGTCTCATAGAAAGGAAAAAAAAAAAATCACAAATTTAATTAATTTTCTTTTTTATCTCATGTGACTCTCTCCTTTCACAAAAAAAGGAGAAAACATGATATGCATTCTTTCTTTTTTAACCCAACAAGACTAAACATGGATTCTGCTTGGAGTTCTTTTGTTTTCAGATGTTAATTATTTTCATGAAACCCCTTTCTATTTATTTTTCCTCATTATCTATGCGTCTACTTTTCCAGATAAATAATAGGATTACATGCTGTATCTAGCTGAGTTGTCAAGCATCTTCCTAATCATCAAGTAAATGATACAAATGTAAGTTAACACTGGAGTATCAGCTGTGATTCAGACCTTTTGTACACACAGACCTTTTGCTTAGATACCCTCTTTTTAACTTCTTTTGTATTCCCATTTCAGCATAATGGCTTTGGGCTGACAAGAGAAAAGACAGATGGCAAAGAAAAATTGCTTTGATTCTCCATGTCAGCATAAAAACTTGAAACCACTTAATGCTATGGAAGGATTAGAAAACAACAATTTAAGTACGTTGTTTCTAATTGCTGAGGGCTGGGCAGTAATCCTACAAACTTCAGAGGAAGTGTGAAATGCGGCTTAAATAGTCTAAGTAAGGCTAGGGGAAGAGCCTGTTTTCCCTTTTAAGAGAAAAAGCTTTAGACAGAAAGGAGCAAGCACAGATTTTAGCACAGCACCACTGATGAAGCAGAAATGCTTCTCTAAGGCTTTATTTAATAAACTAGAGGACTGGGAAGCTTCCTGCCATTTCTCTAGAATCAGTATGAGAAGTATCTTAAAATACTTTAATTTATAGGTATTCAACATAAGCCTTCAAAGGCCCTATGAAAAATGACCTCAATTTCTCAGGCTTTTCTACTAAGCTGATTTGTTTCTGAAAATATCTTGATGAACTGTAATAGAACAAATGTTTATAAAAAACAAATAGGAGTAGCTGCTCTTGATATGATGGTGAAGTTTTAAGGAATTTTACATTTTATGCTTTATTAACTATTAGGTTATTTTGCCTAGAGACACTGAAATATTTCCTTAGGACAGATATCAACAGAACAATAGTTTCAACCCAACTCTCATGAGTTGCCTCACTACAAGACAGACATTGAGGTGCCAGAGTGTGTCCAGAGAAGGACAGCAGAGCTGGGAAGGTGTAATAGATGGTCCCAAACTCCCTCATCTGCCTCACAACCATTACCAAGGAAGACAACAAGGACTGGGACTGAGACCCTAAAATTCTGTTACAGGAGTTCTGGCCTGGCTGAGGTGGGATGACTGCCAACCATTGTCTGCAGGTGTGCTCACTGGACTGATGCAAACCAGTACGGAAAACAATGGACAGCAGGCTGGCTTCGGACCAGTCTGCCCTGAGAAGTTTTCCTGTACCTACTTTCTGAACCTGCTGTTCTTTGCACCTGCTGTTTATCCTTCCCCCACCTTCTGGCCAACTGCTTGTTGCCTCAAAAAGGACTGTAAAGATACCCCTCGAACTACCCGAATTTGAGATCTCCCCACGGAAGAAGACGGATCTATTGGCAGGAGGCCACGAGGACTCGTCTCTCTGTTGGTAGCTATACCCCCTTTTCTCTCTCTCTCTGTTTCTACCAATCTATTGCATATTGAGTTGTAATAAAGGATACTGCTGTTGAGCAAAACTGCTGTGTCTTTTGTGCTCTGAGATCACATGAACCCTGCTTGCATTAGCGGATCGTGACAGAAGGGTCTGGAAAGTCAGTCCTGTGAGGGGCAGCTGAGGGAGATGGGTCTGTTCAGCTATAAACCTGGAGAAAAGGAGGCTCAGGGAAGACCTTACTGCTCCCTACAATGCCCTGAAAGGAGATTGTTTCCTGGGGTGTCAGTCTCCTCTCCCAGGCAACTAAAGACAGGATGAGAGGAAATGGTCTCAAGATGTACCAGGGAGATTCAAGTTGGACATCAGTTAGAATTTCTTCACTGAAAGGGTGGTCAGGCCTTGGAATGAACTGTTGAGGGAAGTGGTTGAGCCACCATCCCTGGAAGTGTTTAAGAAATGTCTGGATGTGACACTGTGTGTTGTGGTTTAGTTGACATGGTGGTGTTTGGTCAAAGATTGGACTTGTCTTGGGAGGTCTTTTCCAATCTTAATGATCCTGTGATTCCCTATCAGAAGAGGTCACTAGGCTATTTTTGGGATAATCCTAAAACAGGCAGATCAACCACACAGTCCAAGTGTACTTTCAAAAATGCACAAAGGTAGTAAAAAGATATTGCACTTAATTAATTTCATTGCCACAACTCTTTATATTTGATACAGGCATCTTTCAGAATGGCCATTTTGACATTTCTGTGTTTGAAACAAAAGCAGTGTGGCAGGGAGCCTGCTTGCTAAGGGAAGATTAAAAGGTCTCTGACTGAAAGCTTCTAGTTTACTGGAAAATCCCAGACTTAAGCACTGACAAGCCCAGTATAAACACTGAGTGATCTGAAACTTTCTTTGGCTTCTGATGAAAAACAGCCCTGGCCAACAGTTCAGCTTCCAGTAATGTTTATTAGGGAAAAATTGACCAAAATTTCAGCTTCTTTTTCACATGAGTATCACGAGTAATTTTGATCCCTTCAGGCACCAGGGCAGTTTCAGAAAGTGACTATAAAACCCTCGCAAACACCAAGGTTTTCTTTTGCCAAGGGAAGCTCCAACAAGCACCATCCTTTGTGCTTCCACCCAGAGTTGCACAGAACAACAAAACAGGAAACGCAAATGAGGATCTCTCTAGCAACAGTTCTTATATGATAGACCCTGACTGATATGATTACATCTGAAGAGGACTCTTCCATAAGGATAAGCCTCTTTCCATCATTCCTGTCAGATCTTCATGCTCAGCTACTTCTGATAACAAAAAGCTTCTGTCAACAGCAAACAGGAAGAATATCCAAGACAACAATCACTGCAGTGAAGCTTCTCGTAACTCCATAATGTCTTGAACATTGAGCAGCTGTTCTCAGCACTTCCGTGGACCACTAGAACACCTTATTCTGGAACTCAGCTTACAGCAGAAATCCAGAGTATCAAGGGAAGACCCGCATCTTTTCTTGCGTCTTGAAGATACATTTTTAGTTAATACCCAGTTCTGCTGCTACTTAGTAGAGATTTCTTTAGTACATATTTTTATCCCTGCAGCTCAGTTTGTCTGCCAAACAGATGTGATCTCAGAAAACAACTGAGACCCTCTATGTGAATGCTTTATAAAATACAGAAAAATGACACAATCGTCCTTGAATTATAGCCTATTGTACTCTCAAATGGATCATACAAAAAGCAGATCTATTACGTGTAATCCTAAAAGGTGACCGGAGTGCCCTCTCTAGCTAACACTGTTTAGGAATTACTTTTCTTAGCAGAAATGACAAATTTCAGTTCTGAACAGTGAAATGTCCTCAGAGGTATCTGCATTCTGGTACTACCTAACAGTCACAGACCTATCTAGGTATTTAGAGCAGAACTCTACATAGTTGCCTAGAACAGTTTCACCATCTGAAATATCCACTTACTGCTGTCTCAACTCAATTAGTCTCTCCCCACTACATTCTCATGTGCCACTGCTCAAAAGGGGAAAGGAAAATGGCAACTAAAAGAGGTGACTGAAGCACATGGTATAAGTAAGGTTTCTCAGGAACAGCAGCAGCAGGAGCTACAGCTTTACCTTGAAACTATGAATAGAACACAGCAACAAAACATCCCTGATCATGAGAAATGCTAACCATATTAATGCCAAAAATTTGCAACATTAAATAAGAAAGTACCAGCAGAAAAACTAAAAACTCAGGTTGCATAAGTTCAGCATTTTGGTTTGGGTGGTGAATTACAACCAAGCCCCAAACACCCCATACCTCGCCTGCCTGCCATGCAAAACAGGTTGTGAACTGCTACCAGAGGAAGTGAAACTTGAAGTCTTTAACTATCTAAGTGTGTACCAATCATATTTCAGCTGCTAAATGGAGAAAAAAAAACATGAAGCAACAATAATATAAAAATTTCCTTCCTCTCCAAACAGACAAGATTACTCTGGGCAGTGGAAGTAGCAGAGAACAGTGAAGATCTGAGAGACATCAGTCAAAAAATCCTTAGACTATTCACTGCAATACCGGAAAGATCTGGGATATTCCAGATAATTCTTGATTATCCCCCATGTCCTGCATATGTTGTTGTCAGAGATCAAAAATGATGTCACTTGTCACAGACTGGAGTACAAGACAACACTGCCTCTAACACACTGTCCTCAAAAAGTGCACAGGTGGTTTGTCATCATTCCATCATCACAAATACTGCTCCAGAAGATATACACCATACCTTCTTATCTTTTTAATTTACTGAAAGAACAGTACAGCTTTCAACCTTTTTCAAAGTTTGTACAACTCTGAGCCTTTCTAAAAATTTGGGACCTTATCAGTTGAAATTGAAGAACATTTGAGAGAAAAGGTATCATTCCATCCTGGTTTTATATAATTCAAAAATAATGAAAGTGCCATCAAGGAATACATTTTGAAAAAAAAAAAGATCAGGTTTAATTGTTTTCAGGGCTGCATAGTCAAAAGCTTTACCTTGTTCAAGATCTTTCCAGTCCTTCCCTAACATCCTTTGCACCAGCAGTGTCCAAATCTTGTCTCTCAAAGTACAGTAAAGGTGGGACTGTTCCTCCTAAGGACAGTTCAACCCATTTAAATCCAACCCATTTCAACCCACCCTCCTGTGAGCTCCACTATTTCTATCCGTACGCATGTTTCAGCTGCTTTACATACACCACTCATGATACAAGATAAATGGCGTTATGACGGTTACTAATACATTATTTTTCACCATCTATATCTCAAATATACCAAAACTGTGCTTAAAAGCACAATTTACAGCCTTCAATATTTCTACTGAAATAAAATACAAGGACAAACAATTAAGACCATTATAAAGTTTTCCTGCAACCATCTCCCATTTTTAAGTTATCCAATTAGGTAGGTATTTTCTTACCAACAGAAAGAAGAAAGGTTTTTCTTCCCTTGAAAAGCAGACTGAATACAGGGCACTTGGAGCGAAAATTGCAACTTTCAATTACTGCTAGTAAGCAGCCAAAGTGTGTTGACTGTCAACCAGAAAAACAGTGTCAAATCTTTATCTACAAAAACACGTTCTGTGACAAAAATATGTTCTGAGCTGATGCAGCCTGATTTCTCATTCAGCTAATAGGCATCCAAGTGTGAGTTTCCAGTGAAGTTCCTTCTTCACCCCTACACCAGAGAAAAAAAAAGTCTTCCCCATATATCTATGTATCTATACATCATTCTCTAGTCTCCAAATGTAAATTTAAGATGTCCTTTCTCTAGTCTGGAGAGAATATGTAGTCTTTTTCCCTTAGCTTTGGATCTCTTAATCAAACTGCTGGACAGTTAATTATAATGTGAGATGTTTGAGAAGTCCTTTCTAAATGAATAACTTTAATTTGTAAGATTGATTATCCATGCTCTGTCTCTAAAGCTCATATATCCAGCACCATTTCTTCAGCATCCTGCTGATGCCTGGCAACTGGATATTCTCCCTTTCTCTTTGTTACGTCCACCCTCCAAGCTTAAAGAACCTTTTTTTTAAAACAAACTGTAATTAATTTGAAGCCTTCATATAATTAAGATTTTTTAAACTCTGCCTGATTCCACAAGTTACACTAACAGGTACAATACAGCACTTCATTTTTAAAAAATATATTCCCCATTAATGAAATTTTTTTCCTATTTTGGACTTGGAAGATCCACTTTGACCTTTCCCTTCCTCGTGTTTACACTTGTGCAATCAGTCAAGGAAAAAAAACTCATAATTCCACCAACTGCTAATCCTCTTTAATTGTATTATGGAATTCAATCACCCAGTTAAAGATACCCTAAAATCACCTAAGTAAAATTAAACAAATCAAATAAATTTAATATAATTTTATAAGATAATGACTTTTCTTGATTTCTCAATACTTGTAATTTCATGTTACTACTTTTTGTACTACTGTAACACCTGCATAGTAGTTTTCACTAGCAGTTTTCTAAATTTGTTTTCAAATGCATTTTTACTTGTTTCCTAAATATGAAGGCACAGAGTAAAATTTAATAGCAAAATCATGATCAAACCAAATTTTGAAAAAAAAAAAAGATCAGGTTTAATTGTTTTCAGGGCTGCATAGTCATAAGCTTTACCATGTTCAAGATCTTTCCAGTCCTTCCCTAACATCCTTTGCACCAGCAGTGTCCAAATCTTGTCTCTCAAAGTACAGTAAAGGTGGGACTGTTCCTCCTAAGGACAGTTCAACCCATTTAAATCCAACCCATTTCAACCCATTTAAAACCCAAATGAATTTTATTGATAATTAGTACAGATGAAGAGTAATCCTAACATTTATTAAAACAGTGAAGCCATCTACCAACATCACCACAAGGATTCAAAAAACCTTTTCAAGTTTTATGAGTGCACCATGAGATATTCTTGCACTTTTTCCAACATTACAGCTGAATCATCTTAGTCTTATTCCTTTTTACTGAGATTTCAGACAGGATTCTGGAAATCAATTAAAAAAATAAAATACACTAGGGTTCACAATTAAAACTATCTATGCTACTGAGGCACTGAATAGTTTACCTTGTCACATCCCAACGTGTAATTTACAGGAAAACAACTATCTAAACCTGAAAAATTAGATCTGAAAAACTGCAGTAAATCTCTTTTAATAACAGAAGTGCAAAAATTTAGCAGAGAACCACATGCCAGGATTTTCATTCAAAAGCTACATTAGCCTATTTATGCTAATGCTTTAAGCTTTTATTTTGCAGAATTATAACCTCCAGCACACTCTGATACATACCAGGTGTTCATAAACACCAGCAACACAAAATGCCAACCCTTTGCACAATCCCCGGAAATCAAACTCCTGCAGACTAATTTGATTTTTAAGTCAAAGCATGAAATACAAACAGCTACAAGCATTAAAATGGGGAGAATTACATCTTGGAAAACTACAGTAACAGACACTCGTTTGCATATAATGCATATTTATGCACCCTGGAAATGCATGATTGCTGACAAACTCAACAATGTAAATTTAAAACACTGAGCATCACAAACAAACTTAGCAATTAACTTTCAAATACCAATAGCAACATCTCCATAAGCCAATTTCAAATCCATATGCTCAGCTCTTCATGAAAATCCTCGTATTAAACAGGAATGTCATCACCTTTTGTGTGACTACTAAGCATAGTTTCAAAAAACACCTGAAAATTTGAGCTCCTACTGGGAAATGAGGAGGCTATTTCCAAGAGCTACATACTTGGAATCAGCTTCTTTTATAACTAAAGTGCCTCTGGAATAACATAAAAAGCTGTACTTAGAGATTTGAAGGATTTTAGGAAACCATTTTAGTTGTATTCTTCAGGCATCAGTTGAACAAAGGCCACTGCTGGATTTCAAGGTGTTTTTCTAAGTCCTTTTCAACCCAGCATCCAGTTTAGTTTCTCCATTGTTAGGTAACTACCACAAGTTACCAAACACAAAATTTCATACCACAGGGTTTTTGGGCACAGTCTTCTCTATTACAAAGCAATTTTCTGTCTTGAATCAGTCACTTTTGAAATAAATGGTAAATAGGTAATGAATGATAAAGAAGGCTCAGGGGGAACCTTATCACTCCCTACAACTACATGGAAAGGAGGTTGTGGAAAGGTCTTCTGTCATGTGAGAAACACTGGATATTGGGAAGAATTCCCACACTGAAAGGGTGGTCAGGCACTGAAACAGGCTGCCCAAGAAACAGTGAAAATCTTAAAAGAAACGTGAATGTAGCACCTGGGGATATGGTTTGGTGGTGAAAATGCTGGTGCTGGCTTGACAATTTTATTTGATCTTGGAGGTCTTTTCCAATCTTAACAATTATGTAATTCATAACACCATGTTTTTAACATGCCTAGGACTTAACATAGGGACAGCTATGTTTTTATGCATTTAAGTAAATGATCTAACAAGCATGTAATTCTTACCTCCCAACATACCAACAATAACAACAGAATGATTTAGTGGCACTGAACTTAGGTGTACTAAAGAGAATTTGTCAATTCCCTCAGCTCATATTAGGTTAACTGTGTGGCTCCAAGGCTCACAAGCAACTTGCAGGGATTTGAATTTATCATATTTTGGTATGATTGGAAGTGATAGTAATTTTTGTTAGATATGCACAAAGAGCAGTTGAGAAATGCCATTTAAGCCAATGGCAAAATTGTTGTTGCCAAAAGAAATCTATAGCACTCTATTAGGTGAATGTGGAAACCACAGAACAATGCAGAAAACTGTAAACAAATCCAGCAATTTCGCCAAGTCCTAATTTTCCCACTTTTATGCATGTGTTTAGATTAAATTCTGCAACACAGTGAAGGTGAGATCACCTTGACTGAAGATCTAAAATACTTTCAAAATTATGAATTATAATAAACACAAAATGACATTACTACATAAATGACTCATTCTTGTCCCTCACCAGACACTGGCATACAGCTACACAAAGTGTTCCTCCTATAGTTCAGGCTTCTGATCTCTGTTGTAGGCTGAAAAATAAACCTAGAAATATATATATATATTTTTCCCCCCTAGGAAAAGTATCCCATTTTAAATGCTAGCAGACAAGTCTAAAGGAGTTCTTTGAAACTTCTGAGTGTGTGAAGGAGACAGATGGGGTTTGTCCACATTTTTTTTGCACTACTGTGCAAGTAACTGTGCTAGCCATTCTCTCTCAATAGTAAATCTGAAAGCACACAGTAAAGCCTCTAATGCTACTGGAGAGGTAACAAACCCAGCCCCCTTTCTCAGCAACCTTGCCACATAATCTGGATTTCAGCACCAAACCTCATTCCCTGGCATGTTAACTCTCTGCAGCATCTGTCACTGCTATGAATGGTTGATCATAAGTACCTCTGTAGTCATCTCAATGCCATTAAGCAGATGGCAGCGCTAAATCCGAATGATGTAGTACATCTCCCTGGTGGACTTTGTTTCCATACACCACCATTATTCTACAATTCCTCAGTGATAAATCTTATGTATTCTAGAGAACATTAAACAGTGAGTTGACAGCAGCAATTGATTTATTAGCATCCATTTCCCTTTGCCATATTATCGTCCTCACAAACACTTGTGCAGATCATGTATGGAGTCACTAAGGGACCAAAAGCACTTTGGCTCAATTTGAAGCCTATTTCAAAGATTTAAAATAACTAGATTTTTTTCATTCTGAAAATGTTTACACTGCAGTTTAAAATGAAGATTGAACTAAATGCTCTTGATTCCTCCACAATACTATTAGGTGAACTTTCATAACAAAATTGATCTAGCATTAACATCGGGCCATTAAAACACACACTACTTTCTGCAATAAATCCAAGTAAATAATTACAATTCTAGACAGACTTGGGAAGTCCGTTAAGAGTGAGCTAACTTGTATAAGGATGCATGCACAATGGTGACAAGTTTACATGTGTCTGACATGGGCAAATATCAGCACCAGGAGCCACGAGTTTGGCTTTCACAATTACAATTCATATTTTACCATAAGATCCTGAAAAGGTTTTTGGCACAAAACTGCACATGTGAAATTAATACATATGTATAAAGGAGAAATTTTATGAAGGAATTCCTGACTACATAAACATGCCTTTGACTGCATAACATGTTACCCTAAAGCCTGATTGCATATTGGGGCATGAAGAGACAGGAGAAGGGTATGGCTTTAAACTAGAAGAGGAGAGATTTAGATTAGATATTAGAAAGAAATTCTTTACTGTGAGGGTGGTGAGGCCCTGGCAGATACTGCCTGGAGAATTTGTGAATGCTCCATGCCTAGAAGTGTTTAAGACCTGGCTGTATGGAGTTTGGAGCAACCTGGTCTACTGGAAGTTGTTCCTGCCCATGGCAGGGGGTTGGAACTGAATGATCTCTGAGGACCTTTCCAACCCCAATTATTCTATGATTCTATGAAGCATTTACTACCCTCAAATTTTCAGAAATTGCAAAATACTTTTAAAATTTTAGATGGTTTCAGTTTTTTATAACAAGACTAAACAATCATCTGATTAACCATCTCAGTTTATACTGCTAAAATTATTTAACAATCCCTGTGCAAATAAATACATGTAATTTAATCCTCTAAAAATCAATTAGGTATCTAGTAAAGTGCAGTACAGCTTCAAGGGATATTTTAAGTCTTTTTGACCATAAAAATAATTCTGTTAAAGGACATCCTGAAGCACTGTTTAGGGCTTTGTTGCATGAACAAGCAACAGTGGATAATAAAATGTTCTAAAGGAAAACAACATTTTTTATAGGATTACAGGGCATTAAGATAAATGAGAACTCAGAAAATTTTCATGTTTCTCTCTCTGTTAGTGCTGTGGCAGGTTTTAACTCAAACTTCAGATTGCCAGGCACAAAGAAGGATACCATCTCACACAATATCAAACAAAACACCATTAAATTTCTAACCACTCACAATTTGGTATCAGCAAGCAGTTAGTACAGAGAATAGAATAATTTATTTGCAGAACAAACAAAATCTCAACTACCTTAATGCAGACAGAAATACAGAGTTTCCTATTCTTCATATCTAAACATGTCACTCATCCTAACCCAACTCAGATTTGGCCATTTCTGGACACTTGCAATGTGTTTAAAAGAACAGTAAAGGAGAGATTAAAAGAACAGTAAAGGAGAGTCACACTGTTGTGCTGAAGATTGAGTTTACACTCAATGAGAGTGCATTCTTGTGCACCTACAGCAAAAGATTTTCTGTCGTGCAACCTCTGAGAAAACTCCAAAATTCCTAAAGACATTTCAGGCTCTATTGCAAGCTTCTATCTTTAACAGAGGAATCACTAAATAAGTGAAATGTTTAAAACAAAAATGAAAATTTTAACTGTTTCCACCATATCACACATTGTACACTTGTGAGCATCAAGCCCAGTTCCTGCACTCAAACTTAGTAATATACTAAAAACCACTGCAAGTTATTTAATGAGACAACTAATTTTCAGTTTATTAGCTGTTTCTCAGATTTCCTCTTTAATACACAGTATCACTAATATTACAGTATTTCTAGATAAATCAGTATCTGAAGACATACTAGACATACTATTACTTTAAGATTACTATTTTCAATTTAGAGAAGAAAAGTGTAAGTTATTTCCACAAGCTGGTCACCAAATGATGCATTTTAAACACATCACTGCTCCCCATGTGCAAATGTAGTTTCTTTCCATGTTTTATGAGGGAAAAAAAATCAAGAATTAATAATGCTAAACTATGAAAACAATGCACTTTTCCCTAATTTCCTTGATAGTAAGAGCACTGTAATGCACCTAAATACGATAAGTATCTCACTGTGGTTACAGAATGATATTGTGCAATATGGGCTACTACATGATATTCAGATTTAAGACAGAAATGCTAGTCTAGGTAGCTCTGATGGCTGTTAATAGTTATTACTTTCTGCCTGCCAATACTATCCTAAAAATCTTTCTGCCAAGCCAGAAAATATTCCAGAAAATGAGTGTTGCTATCCTGTGAGAAACATGCAAGTGAATAATTTCTTATTTTCTTTTACCACAGAGCACTTAATAAAATTAGGGGGAAAAAGTCAAATAATCATTAAGAAGGAAACAAATTTGTTAAAATCTAACAATATATGTATTGTGAAACAATACAATATATTGTATTGTATTTCTTTGTATAAAATACAAAGAAAGCAATAATTTTATGAACTATCTCCTTCTAGACAGCTAAGCATGTGCACATGTATCTAAGAATATTATACATATTCTCATGTATTAGTCTTTTACAAATTTCATTCCTTGGGAGATTTGGTTTTCTTCCTAATTTTAGTTCAAAAGAAGAAAATCTCAGTGAAAACCTTCTTAATGTGGAAAAAAATCAAATCCAAGTAATGTTTAATTTTGGCTCAGGCAAATGACTTTGTAATGAAGTCCAAATGTTTGAGTGCAATAAACCCATTTACCAACATTACACAAGCAAGAAAGCAGAACAGAATTGCCAACATAAAAGTTGAGGACTACTTTGGCAATTATCTTTTGGAGAAAAAAATCCATTACCAGTAACTGTTCTCAAAATGTAACACTCTATAGAGTCTCATATTTTGAAGGTCCTACACTGCAGATTTATTAAGTCATATTTTTATCAAGCTTAGAGTCTGTAGGAGCCAAGTATCACACACAAAGGTAATTTCATTCTTTTAGTTCTCAACAATAATGACACTTGAACATTCCACTATGCTTTTCCATATTGACTAAGTTGTTGAGCACAGAAAAATATTCATTTACACAACACAATTGGTGTACAGTTGGGTATGACAGTGCTACAGGACAGCAGATGCCAGGTGTAAACAGCTTTGTTCTCAAATTTGCTGTGAACAGTTCTGTTCTATTTCAGATAAAGCTGCATTGTAAATCTTACGTATTTAGCAGAACGTAGAAGGAATCTACCTCAAATACACTATTCAGCTTAATTCAGCACAAGGCATTTATTAACAGGAACCTCAGTAACCCTACCTCAGAGGCAGGTCATAACTTTGACATAAAATTTCAGGACATCAAAGCATTAAAATATCTACTATTGAGCACATTATTAATTCTTGGTCTGAGAGATAAAGAATGAAAATAAATTACAACTCAGTAAAAGGTGGACAAAAGTTCTGTTTCTAGACAGGCACACTGGAAATGCCGAGAAATGGAGATTATATCCAAGCTGCTACATTTGTAATGGGATTTTTGCCATGAAGTTCAAACCACCTAAAGGAAGTAGTTTGTACTTCATAGCGTGTTTCTCATCATTGTTATTCATGGAGTTGCCAAATAGTGACTCCTTTGAAGAAAGCAAAACTTAATCAAAAGTGCTTAAAAACAATGCTGAAAATGAAGTGGGAGAAGGAAAACAAATGGCAAGAGATTCAAATTTGTCACAAGGAGTTCCATAGAGGAGTAAACCAAACTGACAGGTGTATTTTCCTTACAGTCAAATACATGTAAAATACTGGAACACAACTTTGTAAAAGTAGTAAGAAAATTTAATCAATTGTGTTTCAGAAAATTTAATACCTTCTATAAAGTTGTATTTTTTCTCCTCTCCCCTCCTTACCTACTCCTCCCTCCCAAAATGAATCTGAATTAAATTTCCCTGAATTTCCTGAACTTTTAAAAACTTCGATTTATAATTTGGCATCACTAAAACTATTACAAGTTCTCAGTTCTGTTTCTTTTCAGCCACTCAGAAATCCAACTTTTATACTTATGTAATAGTAAAAGCAAGTAACATGGGGGCTGCTTCTAAAATCCTCTCATAATATTTTTGGTGTTTAAGATGAAATTGAAAACCTCTTAAGTAAAAGTAACTGGCCAACCACAGAATTTCTCAAATGTAGTTATAGTTGATTTGGAGGCTTACCTTTGTGCTTGAGTGCTATAGCTGTTATCATAGGAATCATAGCTTTGTTCATCATAAGCAGCTCCATAGCCATCATCATACTCCTGAAATGATACAAAAGATACAATATTAACTTCAAGCACACTCCAGAAACAGAGCAAAGTGTGAAAGACAACACTCCCCTGAAGTGTATGTGTAACATATGTACACCATGAAGTAGCAAAATCTCAATATTGAGACTATTTCTTCCTATGAAACTTGGACCATAATTTCTTTAAAGGTATTTTTAAGCTATTGGCAATGTACTTCAAAAAGATTTTTTTTTTTAGTTAACACTGGCTTGTGCAGATAACAGTACAAACATTTCATGTGTCCATGTTCTTGAGTTTGAGTGAGCTGCTGATCTTCAAGAAAGCTCTGGGAAGCATCTCAGGAATCAAAACATCTGAATAAATATTATACAACTGACTTAGGTAGCTGACCTATTTCTGGAAAATAAATTCAATATTCTATGTAACTTTGGATAAGAAAGAACTTCCTTAGAGATAAGACTACTAAAAATGTAGTTTTACTACTCCAAATACTCTTCAACTTGTGGGAGTTTAGCACTGAACAAGAAAGTAGAAGTAAGGATTTCTTACTTCTCTCCATATATCCACACTATTTAAGTATATATTTAAGTATACACTGTAACAATCTTCCCAAAACAGTGCTGTATTTGAACACCAGTTTGAACAAACTATTAAGCCCAGCCATGTAGAAGTTTAGGATAAAAACAAGTGACAGTGATCAAGTGTTTTCACAGAGAAGGATGAGCTAGAGAAATCTGAAGAACTGTCATAAATTCACTGTTTTGTCCAATAATACATCTAACTGAGCCAAACACAGGAAAAGCAGAAATGGCACATCCACTGCATTGATTCCTAGGAAATACTAATATCTAAATCCTGTCTAAATATGCCAAAGACCTCAATGGATATTTAGGAGTATGTTGCCAGATGAGAATGACCTAATGAGAAGACACTTTGGAGACTGAAGGATCATCCTTCATATACATATCTATCTATATATAAATTGTATTTTCTACATAAGTGTGTATCCACTGGCAACTAAAGGATAAAGCCTTAGGGAAGAACCAACATTTTCACAAAAAGGAACATTTAAGAAACACTCCACAGTGACAGAAAACAAAACCAATAATCAGTATCAATTTAGACAGGAATGACAAATGATGGATTGTCTAACTCTGGAGTAGAAAAGATCTCCAATGATGGGAATCTGACAGTTTTCTACAGCAGAAGCCAGTGACATCCTCTAAACAAATGATAGGAAACCAAATTTCCTATGAGTTTTTAGCAGGTTTTCCAGTCATTTGAAATTGCTTCTATGGAAAACAGGCAACCTGCCTACCCATAGAGCTTCACTGCTGCTAGATCAGTGCACATGATTGTTCCCCAGCAGTGATTAGGAGAAGGGTGTCTGTGAACATTTGACAGCACAGTTGAGTGAGTTTATTCATTGGTTTGGAAGAAGAAACTAGGATTCTTTCAACTGTCAGTTGCATAGAGATCCATGAATAAATAGTCTCTCTTAAAAGGAAATGCATTTTCTCTTTCATTAATTCACTGCCCTGAAACTAAAAATTAAAACAGACTCTTAGGATTTTCTTGCCCATCAGATATGGGTTTTTCTTGATAAGCCACAGACTAAACCCCAACCCACTGCCTCCTGGCAGTTATTCCAAACAGGCATTTTATTACTTATTGATGCAATACACAGACATCTGTTAACAATACAGACCCTGACCAACAGCAGAAGCTGCCTGAGCCAATTTTTTTTGCTCTGTTCCAGAACATTTACAAGACATTTGGTCTCTTCTCATAGACTCTTCCAGCTGTGAACCAGCCATCCTTAAGAGAGGCTTCCAAACTTCAAACTGGGCACATCCAACAGTGGCAACAAATGTAAGTGGAGGACTGAAATTAACCTTTTAATGTGTTAGGAAAGCTTTGCCCCTAAGGAATCACTGGAGCAATCAGTCTTCTTGAGCAATCAGTCCTCTCATTCACATTAATGTTAACTATTTCACTGAAAAAAATGGACCATGAAAGAAAGATGGTAAGAGACAACTTTGAACATATGGTGTTTCTCTGACTTCTTGAAAACAGAGAAACAAAATAAATTTGAAATGAGAAGATTCTTCATAAGACGTTCAGCAGAACAGAAGGAAAATTTGGGGGAGGTCCATGCTGTATCAGACTGAACTATTTATTTTATTAGCACTTGTCTTCCAGAGACTTTTTGCCCAGGACACATTACTGTTCACCATTTCATGTGTTAATCAGGAAATTAAGCCTTGCATTATGATGTTGATGGTGGCTCTTAGAGTATGGAAAGTTATCTAGTTTGTGGTTTATATGTGGGACTCCTGTCAGAATTCAAATTGTCAACCTGTGCTTTTGAGATTACTATAACCTGCTTAAATTGATCAATTATCTTTTATTGTTGTATTTCATAGAATCACAGAATGGTTTGGGTTGGAAGGGACCTTAATGATCATCTTGTTCCATCCCCTGTCATGGACAGGGACAACTTTCATGTGTCCAGACTAGATCAGGTTGCTCAGACTCTCATCCAACCTGGCCTTGAACGTTTCCAGGGATGAAGCAGCCACAGCTTCTCTGGGCAGTCTGTGCCACAGCCTCACCACCCTTAAAGGAAAGAATTTTTCCCTAATACTTACAGTTATAAACCTCCAAGTTTACACTAAAACCAAGATAAATATGTGCAGCATGCTCCAAAAATAAAATGGGTTTGCTCTCAATAGCTTGTTCTGTTAAGAAACAAGAGATTCAAATTCCAAAATACATGTTTGCTCTGCACAATTCCTTTGAAGTAGCAATTAGGCAGGAGCAGCTGAAGTATGTTTCAGAGCTTTCCCTGAACTAGATCTGACAGTATTTGCTCTTAGTCATGCAGTATTTGAAAGCTTTCTTTCAGGAGGTTACAAATAAGGTCAACCAAGACAGATTTTTTTTTTACATTTTAAATTAAATCCACACTACTTGAGTATATTCTGAATCAGACCTCTAGTAGCTTCAGTGCATGCTTTCTTTAACTTTATCAGTATTTAGGTGAAATATTCTTGGCCACCTGGCACGTTTCAGTGCTACAGAATACCATGCTAACTTAAATGAAAATAACTGCCAGTTTTACACATATATAATGAAAATGGACAGAAGTGAACTTACACAGAAAGCCTGTACTAAACTACGCCTTTATACTAAGTACATTCTACTAAGCCCAAGCATTGCTATACAGATTTCTTTCCATGTAATAACAAAAGAATTACATCTTTATAAAAACCTTCTCATTACATTTTTCCTGCTGATTTTTGGGCATCTTTCAGGTACTTATAAAAGCATTCACTTTTATATTTAAAGCCATTATTCTTCTTCACATGAATGACGGTGTCTGTATTCCTTCCACCTACTAAACGTAATACAATGGACTTCCCTATCTATTCATACTACATACGTCTATGAATAGCTTCTCCTAAATGTACTCATATATCACAGCGTTTACTGGCGAACCCATAGTTCATCACCTACTTCAAAACTCAAAAGCCCACACCAAATCATGTCTCCATTACATGAACAGAAGCTTTCTCTTTGTTATTCATTATTCTGCTTATCAGGATAACCTAGAAAACTTTATTCTTACCAGATTAGTCAGATCAAAAGGCAGGAAGCATGCTGAACAGTCTGCACTTACAACAGAAATGTGGGGAAAAAGAGCTGACAATGCTGAAGTCCTTTTAAACTACAGGTATTTATCACCCAACATATAAAGTATCCACCAGGAAGGTATCAAGAGCAACTGTCTTGACTTTAGGCTTAAGAATCTTCTCCCAAAAGTAACAGAACAGCTGGAGTTACAACCCAGATCATCTGAAAACAATATGAAATTACTGTGTAAAATCTCAAAGCTTATTAATAAAGACCTTTATTAAGCCAACCTATAAGCGTTCCTACTTAAAGAGAGCTTCTGCCTGCAGTGGTCTCAATGATGGTGCCCACAGGTGAAATAAATCCAAAGAGCAGCACTGGTAGCTGTAATTGCTCCGTGTAAAGTACAGACATTTTTCATTAATAGAATCAAAGGCAATGTGTAAATATGCACCCTTTGAATAGATTAAGTTACTGAAATGGCTCAAAAAATGATAAAAGCAATCTTTGCCGAAGCCTCTGCACTCCCCCAAACATTATATATCATGCTAAACCTTGCTCATCAATGCTTTTTAATTACAACTGTACTCAACAAACCCTTGCAAGTGGAAAATAGGAAATGGTGGTTTTAAATTGTAATCTGCTGGCAGTGACAATGACAGACTACTGTTTGGACCCTCTTTAAGGAAAATGAACAATGTTTCAAAGAACAAGACAGAAACAGGAAGAAAGAAGAGGGTAAAAGCAGCCTTTAACAAAAAGGCCATTTGCGGAACTGGAAAAAAAGATCATGAAATCAATAAGAAATCAATTTTCCAGCTGTTCTCATCTAAGGAAATCCATCCAAAGGAAAAAAATAAGGCCGTTTCCACTACAGCTAAAATGTTTTCTTCTCTGAAATTAGTAGTTACACCACTACTTTATCCCAGAACACTGCAGGAACATATTCCTTTTAGATAGAAACTATCAAATTAGAAGAAAAAAAAAAGGTTGTGAAGAGATTAACTTAAAGAAGAAAACACAAAACAATATCAGTGCAGTGCAATGAACTTCTTTTTGCAAATTAGAACGGTAAAGGGAAGGAACAGCCATTTTGTTACGTGGGAATAACATCCCTCCCTCATTTAATCAACAGAGAATATGGGGCAATCAACAAATACGGGTAGCTACAACCATCTTAAGTCTGAGTGCCAACATCAAGGACATTAGCAGCAAACTTGCACAGACTGTACGCTCTTATTTTGGAGATTTTCATCTGTTTTCATCCAGAAGAAGCCTAGTGTATACCCAACCAGAACAAATAAGGTTTCCCTAGAATGAGAGATGCAGGAGTGGATTTTTTTTCATGCACCTCAAAAAACCCCTGAGGATTTGCTAATGAATATAGACAGCAACATTTAAACCAAATTACTACCAGACCAAAACAAGTCTGGTTTTCTATACACAACAGCAGGGAGCAGTGTCAGTATTAGGAGGACTCACTCAACAATACTAAGTTTCAGATAAGCAGCTTAAAGTAAAATACGTGGAAAAGAATTTTATGGGAACTTAATAGGTGAATATTGAGTTAGGCAAGGGGAAAAGCTGTTTGGCCTTTTCTCCAAAACACTCCAATTTTTCCACAGCCAATGTCACCACCCCAGTTCCTAGGAAATGGGAACATTTTGCATCCTCTCTCCATCTCATCTCTCCATCTCCAAAACCCGAGAGAAGATAAAATGTTTGAAATTAAACAAAACAGTTAATTTTAAGGGCTTAAAATATGAAAGATTTTTTTCCACATTTATTGCTTCTCGCTTGTCCTATTTACTATGAAGAACATTGTATTGGGAAGAACAAGCCAAGAAATAATGTTTTCATGTTATCAATTTGCTCTCTAGAAGTTATACACAAATTCCCCCTGAATTTAAGAACAGTGGTAGTTCTTCTGAAAAGCCAGAACTCAGTGAACAAACTGCTTAAAAATGGAGCAATACCTAAATGGAAACCACATTATCCACAAAGGGGAACAGGGACAGCATGGACAAAAGATAATTTCTCTAGTTCTTAGAGATTGAAGCTAATTCAAGCCCTTTTCCAGAAATCCGAACAAAAAGCTTCACATTCAAAACAACTAAGCAAATAAACTCACTGATTTAAAATGCTGCACATCATTAGGAAGCTATCAACATTCACAAGACCAAGCTAAATTAAAACATGGTGTAAATCTTGCAAAGTGACACTGAAATTATACTTTAACTCCATTTAAGAATTTAAATTCTTTTCAAAGTTTTATGTCATCAGGAATTACTTCCACTAATACTTTGCAACCTCAACTTCAAGAAGTCTTTATTTGTAAATAAAAAAATTGGGTTATTTTATATGGAGATATACAGAGATTTTTCTCTTTTTCCTACAGATCTTACCTTCTTCAACCTCAAACAGCAAGTAAATATTAATGAGGAAACTATTCCTTAAAAACAGTTCACCATGCAAAATCAGCAGTGTATTAACAGCTCCAAGAAATTGCTTCCACATTAATCCGAATTTTCAGTTTTTCAAAGTCTAAATTAATTATGATCTCAACAGGGAGACAGGGAATTCAAGCTTAAGGCAAGAGATTAAACAGAATTTGCACTGGATTTCTAAGGAAGCAAACTAAATAACAGGCTATAGGTTTTTCAATGGAACAGGCTCTCCCCTGTAAACACTAGGACTGCAATCATTATTTTCTCTAATGGATACCTACATTCATATTTTTTAATAATCACTGGATCATGAAATTAATTTCTTAGCCATCCAGACAAATATTATTTGTAAATCAACTTTCCCTAAGGCTTACCAAATTTGTAGGATTTCCTGCAAAATCAAAAGGACAGAAAGCACTATGTACGCTGGGACAGTATCCTGGTGGTGAGCACATCATCTCCAGAGAGAACCAAGGGAATATGAGTAACTGTGACAGGAATTTGAACCACAGGCCTTCCACTACCAGAAAAATACTGAGATTTCACTAACAAAGAGACAGAGCAACACACCATCTGCTTATTTTTTTGGTGAGATCTTGTTAGACAGAAGGGTTATGATAACGTTTTGGATCTTCCCCATTTCTCATGGGAAACAGGACAAGCATAGTCTCATAGTATTTTAATATCTGTAATAGACATGTACTTCACAGTACACATATAGTGCTAGTTACAGTCTCACAATAGAGACTCAGTGCGAGAATTACAATCTTGAGTCTGAAGTCTGCTTTGTTCATCAGTTAAAGCAATGTATTGCTGGAAGTACCCACAAATGAATCCTTCAGGAACTATAAAACTTAAAAACATCCCTAACTGTTATGATTTTGCAGAAAGAAGAAATGTAGATTTTAACAAGTAGGTTTTGAAGTTTGTTCTTATCAGTAACTTTTTCGCATCCGACTGTTCTGTACATCCCTTTGGGTGGCCTGTATCTGTATCCAAGTTAAAATAATCTTGAAATCTAATTGGAAATAATTCACAGTTCTCTTTTCCAAGTCACAATTTACTTAACATTAGAAAGGCTCTCTTGCTCTCTTATTGGTAAGACATTCCATCTTACTTCCATTTCTTAATACACAAAGCAATGTCACTGACGCAATAACTATTAGAAATCATACATGTGATCAGCGCATCAGAAAACTCTGACACTAAGTTAACCCTTGTCTGAACACCAGAAAACATCAGTAACTTGGCCAAAAACCAGAAATAAAGCTCGGCCACAAGTCTTAGAACAGGGAGGAATATTTAGATCTGTCTTCCAAAGTAGTGTTGAAGCAAGTCTTGGCCACAACATGCTAGACTGATGATTTTTTTTTTTTAGTGTAGACATTCCACACTGACAGAGGAACAAGTTTTAAATCCATGTTTGAAGTCCTTAATGTCTAAAAATCTGATTATGAACTCAGCTAAAACTCATTTTGCATTTAACACAATTAAGCAGCCAAAACAGGACTTGATACAGCATCACCACAAATATATTCATGCAAAGTACAGAAGTGAAAGACTGGTGGAGTATTTGCAAAATATTTGCCTTTGTAAAATGAAAACAGCATCAAATAAAAATCTACTCTTAAAAAGCTTCAGTCCCACTGCTGTGTTGCTAATTTGGAAAAAGCCTCAGAGGTTGGAAGCTGCTAAGACGACAACAGCAGGACGAGGTGAAGAGCAGCAAATGTTATGAGACAGTAACTGAGACTGAGCAGTTCTGTTTTAATCTATGTTTGACTTAACATTTGCTAAGGAACTGACCTCACACTGTTACTAATTTCCTGCTTATTGGAAAATCGTGGAAAAGCTTAAAATTTTCACCTAGTAGTTAAATACAGTTTCTATTTCTTACCTTAGTGGAGTAAGTTGTCAGCTTAAAAAATCCATTAAAAATATTTTTATCTATTACACAGTATAGTTCAATGAGAAAAATTCACATTTAATTAAAAGAAAAATATTCCATCTGTAAGTGCTTCAACAAATGTAGCATCCACCTAGTATGAATTCCCCCATCCAACTATTACAAAAATAATCTTGGCTATGCTTCACACATCATAACAGGTTTTCTCCTGACCTGAGCAGCTGAGGAAAGAAAAATGAGAGTCCTGTAAGTCTTCAGAGAAAGTTTATCACAGCAACCAGAGCAGTGAGGTCAGAATTATAAAGCTGGCTGGCTGTAGACGTCATAATTTTTTCCTACCTAAGCTGATGCTACAGCTATTAAAGAGTCAGTCTTCAGAGAAAATGATAAGGAACTGTCATTTAGTGGCTTCAAGATCTTCATCATGGTACTAACAGTGTGGTGGGGCCTCAGGAGCAATGAGTCCTCCAGCTGAGACTCATAAGTAAGGGAGACTGGCAACAGTGGAGTGGGAAAACTACTTATAGTGAACTGGAATGCATTGCATTGACATGCACTGACATGCAAATATTGCTGCTAGTCCAGTATGTTGTGTGACTTCTGCAGACAAAGCCAAAACACTCAAAGGACACTAATGCAAAGACCTCAGAAAGCTGACAGAAGACAGAAGCAGCTCACTCTGAGTACAGGTTTTGCTAATGTTACAAGGTTCTGTAACACTTCCTTGTGGGATCTAAACACAGGACAACAATGTTCATACAGTTTTCTTTATCTCGAGCCCACATTAAAATGCATCTTAAATTAACCACTTTTTGCCTGTGCTATTTTTCCCATGGAAATACTGCCTCCAGAAGTAACCCTTCCAATTTTTCAGAATGAAATAGGCATTCCCCTTCCCATTTTGATGATAACTTAAAAAAAAAAACAACCCAGCTAATTAATCAAGAAGAGGAAGGAGAGAGATCAGGATAAGCAGGAGGCAGAACCGAGTTAGTCATAGATGTTAAAAATTCATTCGTTTCAAGGACTACACAGAGTAAGGAAAGGGAGTGAAGGAAAAAGGAAGCTGTTTGTAATTCATTGTCTGTAACAAGGTAGATTTAACAGCACTCAACAGAGGAAATGGGCAAGGACTTTACATACTGAAAGCCCTAAATCACCTTTGAGATATTCACAGTTACAGGAGTGAGTGGTTCAAAGCTTCCAACCACACACTGTTTGCTTTCTCCTGGACTTGCACAGTTTCACATTTGTTTAATGAGTATAAAGCAAAGGCTTGTAAGCCTAAGGGAATGAAAAGCTTCATGAATACTCAGGACTTTACAATCCTCAATGTAAAGTCTTCTTGTGGTGAGGTGACCCTGACTGGACACCAGGTGCCCACCAAAACCGCTCTGTCACTCCCCTCAGGTGGACGTGGGAGAGAAACTGTAACAAAAATCTCATGGCTTAAGATAAGAGTAGAGAGATCACTCACCAGTTACTGTCACAGGCAAAACAGATACAGCTGGGGGAAATTAGCTTATTACCAATGAAATCAGAGTAGGATGATGAGAAATAAAAACTCAATTTAGCAACCTTGCACTCTTCTTTCACCTTCCCTTGCACTCTTCTCTTCTTCCCCAGTCTCAGCTTCACTCCAAAATTCTCAACTTGGTCCCTCACAGCACTGCAGGGGGACAGGAATGGGGGTTGTGCTGAGTTCACCACACCTTGTCTCTGGTTGTTCTTCCCCAGGGACAGGACACCTCCCACTCTTCACTTGCTCCAGCATCAGATCCCTCCCACAAGGACAGTCCAACACAAACTTCTCCAATGTGAGCCTTTCCCTTGGGCTGCAGTCCTTCATGAACTGTTCCAGTGTAGGCCCCTTCCACAGGGTGAAGTCCTTTACGAACAGACTACTCCAGACTGTTTTTTTTTCCCTCTCTTTCTTAAATACATTATCCCAGAGGCAGTACCACCATTGCTGCTGGGCTTTGGATTGGCCAGCAACAGGACCAGCTTGGAGCTGACTGGCACTGGCTCTGCTGGACATGAGTGAAGCTTCCAAAAGCATCTCACAGAAGCCACCCCTGCACCCCTCTGCTACCAAAACCCGGCTACAAAAACCCAAGCCACTTCTAAAGGTTTCTCTGCAACCTCTCTGGATATCTCAATCTCCAAATCTTTGTTGGAGCTTAAAATAATTTATGGAACCCCCCCAGTCTTTCTGATGTTCTCATTCTACATACACTTCTCAATCAACAAGACCTTATTCTACTTAGATTGGCAAACTAATGCTTTAGCATTAGATATAACTAAATAGGCATTAGTAAGGAAAGGCAGAAATACTACTAATAACTCCTATCATGTTCCCTCTTAGCCTGTAAAAGATGTAGTTAAGGCACAGAGATAGTGTCCTGCAAATGGGCAGGTAAAAAAAATACCAAGCATCAAATTCCAAACTGAACCTGCAATACACCAATGGCTTATGTCCCTGCTAACTGTTCTTCTAAAGAAAAAAATAGATCATCTAGCACTGCTTTATCAACTACAGCTTTAAGTATTATATCTATCTATCTAACTATATCTATCCCCACTAAGGTATCTTTTTTGGAAGATAAGTAATCCAGTTCTAAAGAAAATTATTTTTAGAAGTTATTTAGCACAGCACTATTTTTCTGTACAGTGCTTTTTTCTAATTATTCTCCCAGAAGTGAAGCATACTTCAGGATACTGAGGCAAACAGCTGTTACTTCCATGCCACTTCTATAGACACATGCTATTAATAGCAGATTATATATAAATATGAAGCTTCTCAAAGAGGTTTATATTCCACCATCTCTCTATGTGTTGTAAAATGAATGTACTGGAAACAGGCTGTTCAATGAGGACTAGTTCCTTTGAAAACATTGTGAGAGAACCACTTATTTGCAGTACCCACTTTGACTAGTCGAGTATAGCCAGGGGAAATTTAGGCATGTTGTTATTCTTCCTCAAAATTAATCAAGTACATTAACTTCTTCTGAATTGTTCAGTTATAGGCATAAATGTTTACATCAGCAACATTAAACTTCTTCCCTAATAAAGCTGCAAGTGTTATATAGAAAACTGGGTTTCTGCAAAAAGGAAAAGAAATGGTATTTGATGTAGATAGTTTTGGTGGGGATCTTTGGAAGAAGAGACACGAAGGTAGGTGAAAGATTAAGAGAAAAGCAAAAAATATCTAAATAGCAAAACCATTTTCAGGAATGCAGAATCTCCTTTCTTGCTAGTCTAAATAAAAGAGAAGAAGTCCAGACACACTTGGTTGTAAATATGGCACACTAAAACCTTTAGTGTACATATAAAGCATTAAAAGCATTGTCCTTGAAGGTATTATTTTTCCTCTAAGACTAAATTCATTTTTATCACTGTAGTTTTGATTTAATGATCTTTTTTCTCTATCTTATTGCTCTTTGAGTTCAATTTAAGTTTTCCCTAACAATTCATAACTGCATAATTTTGTCATATACAACATAGAAAGTATTTTGATACTATTCTAATGTTTAACAATAAAATCAAGATGAATATGTATGGCTTACTGAGATACACTGTGCATTGTTAAAATTTTAGGATTAGTTCTGAAGCTTTCATAAAAATATTTTACTTGTCGAATTATTAAATAACTATGTGACCACAAAGATAGGCTTAAGAAGGAAGATTAGAATATCATTCTGTTTTAGTTGATAATTAAAAGCTACAATATTGTGATTTTTTTAGATTTTTTGCAAAGCAGAAACCTAATATTAAACATTTAAGAGGTACATCACTGTTTTGCCAAATGCACTGTAAATGTCTTTATGGTGGTGTGTACATATAACCTGATTTTTTTTTTAAATTAAAGAGTTCAAGTCTGAAATGACAGAGGACCACATTTGTCACAGATACAGGGTGTAGGACTTAATGAGGCGCTAATTACAGCGACTGTACAGAGTTCTGAAGGGCTCTGACCTCTGCAGAATGACACACACTCCATGTACAGCACATCCCCAGTTGCACTTACATATTCCCCGTAGGTGTCCTGCGCTGGGGGCGGCGGCAGGGGCCGGTACCCTGCCGGGGGAGGAACTCCTCGTGCTCTGGGTGCCAGAAGTCCCCGGCTCCGACTGACGGGTCCTCTGCTGGGAGGGACTCCCCTGGGAGCTGGTGCCCCTCTGGGCACTCCTGCTGGTGGTGGAGGCACACCCCCACGGCCCCTGTGAACACACAGATCACCCACCATTAAACACTATACCCAGGGCCTCCCTTCCAACACCTCCCACCCCCACATCGTGGCAGTTTTGTCTTGCTAGAGCCAGAAAAAGTCCAAAAGAGATTCAGAGTTTGTCATTTCTCTGTAGGCTTAAATCCAATTACGTGCATTATGCAAAAAATGCTGGAAGATATAAACTACACATGGGATTCAGTGATGAACCTTGCACAGATCTGAGTCATTCTCACACACGCAGACACACCCAAAACAATCTGCTGGAATCAGTCAACTTCACTGGAATTTGACTTCTAGAATGTGAAATCTCAAGCACAGAATAACAGCTTCATTTGAAGGTGTCAGGCTATATCATACTCAAACCCTGCACTCAGGAATCAGTTCCCACTCCCTTCTGATCCCGTGAAAGTGGCTGAACACAACCCAAAAATCATACTGGGTGTGAGATACTGAGTGGGTCACAAAAAATACATTGTCTTCTGCTTCTGAAGAGATTTCCATCTGTTTCAGGAAAAATGCAAATGTAATAAAATGTGCCGAGTGTTTATAGGATATAACCTGATGTCCTACATATGTTTAAGAACAGTAAATAACAGTATATTTGGGCTAAAAATTCTGAAAGCATGATAAGCACTAGTTTGCATTCCCTTACTTTGGACGCTTAACATACAGATGAAAAATATGAGACATCACTTGAACCAGTTTTCAAAAAAATATTTGATCCATTTAGAAGTGTTTCTTCCTCCAGCCTCCCCTGTAGCAAAGGGAAAGACTTAGAGGTACAATCTGTGAGAAATTTGCAAAATTTACTCTCTTTTAAACAGGACATCTAAAACATTGCTAATAGACATCTCCTTTTTAAGATAATTTCAACTCATGAACTATAATTGAGTCTGAATGATTGCTGTTAGCAAATAGAATTGTTCCAAAGAAGTCAGATCCTCATCATATACTCTGGCATACATGGAAGGAAACAAGGCACAAACTCTATCTTATCTTTCTACCTACCAAGACATTATCTAATTAAATTTAAGAACAGTAATTGAGTAAAAATGTCCTTATTGCAGAAAAAATTTCCAACTTGAACAGTATTATAAAGCTCTAGATTTGGCTTCATGGTTTCCTATCCTATTTAATACAAATCAAATAATTTCACATCAATAAATGAATCAAAACAAGGCAATCATTTTACCAGAAATAAGTAGTATTTCAAAAACTGCATCACTGAATGAGGAAAGCAAAAAATGTAAAGATACAACCAAGATAGATTTTATTAATTTTAATTACTGGTCAAAACACAGTCACAAAGTATTTCAAACAAACCTAGACAGTAAGTGATTAAAACTGTGCTTATTACTTGATTTTGGCTAATATGTAGAATGCCTCCTGAGGACAGGGTACCAGCTGCTTATTTAACTTCATTGTAGTGGGGGCAGGGGTGAGCAGTGAAGTTCCCAGACACAGCCTGCTGAAGTAATACAAACAAATAGCAAATGTGATACTTTCCAAGAGAAGCCAGAGAAAGGGAAGTGAACCTAGCAACATAGACTATAGTCAATACCAAGCCAAAAAAGAGAGAAAAAGGTCAGCAAAAAGATTCAAGAATCACTAGATGTAATCATGACAGCATCCTTCAGGCAGGGTGCAAGTGAAAGCAAGAAATGGGATATGCTGAAAAACATGGAGGAACATTTAAGGGAAGAAAAAGGTACAGTTTTTCAAGGTATCATAGCTTTATTCTTGAGAAGTAATTAGAAAACCAATGTGATGAGGTCTTTTCTGCATTTCAACAAAACAGTTAATAGGATTGGAATGGTGATGGGTAGGAAATAGTATTTCTCTTGTATTATGACATCATTTATGATCTTAACTTTTCATAACTTTGTTCATTCCTCCTACAGGATCTCTTAATCTGAGTTGTATGGTTCTCATGATTACTGCACCAGGCTGGAGGAGACTGGAAAAGCACTGAGACAGGAAACCCAGAGACAGGAGAGTTCAACCAGCACCTCACAGATTTGAGTTGTATCAGGTTATGATGCTCAGACGAAATTTTTAGAAACTGTAAATTGCTATTCTTTAAACTTGTATAAAAGTTTGTATATTGTAAATTGCATAGCCTTTTAATTTAGGAATTGTTATTTCTAAAGAAGTTATAGGGGAACTAAAAAAATCTTGATGGACATTTACAATGAACAGACTCAAAAAAGAGGAACCACTTGAATAGGACCCTTTGCACACCTCTGCAGAAACAGGTATTGCTTAATTTGAAAAGGGCAGCTACATAAATTATGTTTAAAAATGCTTAAAAGAGTAAAATGTACATCTATGATATGTGGGGACAGCAATTCTGTGGGAATTCAGAGCAAATACACAAAAACTATCAAAAAAAAAAAGCTTGAGAAAGGGCAGTAGTAGCTCAGCAAGGCTAGAACAGGTTTTAAAAGAGGTATCACTTGAAAGGCTGAACACAACTCTGACCTCAAAGGAAGAATCCTAATAAAACAAAATACTCAGAAAAGCAGGTCCAAGATGACAAGCAGTCAGAACTGTTCACATATAAGGAACAATTAAGTAGATTAAGGCACTTCATACTACAAATGACAACTGAGGCTTATCTGATGGATCCAACAGAAACATCAGCAGAAGGGAGAAGGCTGAGGGGTGCCCTCAGCACAACCTACACCTTCCTCAAGGGGAGCAGTGGAACAGGAGGTGCTAGGCTCCTCTCTGGTGACCAGACACAGGACCAAACAAAACTGAATGAAGTTGATTTTGAAATTTCATTCTTTCCTGGACTTTTCATCTCCTAATCAACTACTTTTGACTTTTGAGGGGTATTCCATCTGCTTCTGAAGCCTCTGAAGAAACTGCACAGAAGGTCTGTTCTCCACCCTTTCCTGTCTACAACTATTTCACCTATAAATTAAAGAATCTTTGTGCTACTGCTAATAATTAGAACAATTATTCTACATATTTTATGCAAGCTCTGTTTTATCACATTCAGAGATACCTCACCATCAAACTTCTCATGGCTCCTAGACCACTTCCACTGCTTGCTCCTTTGCCCAAGGACATCCTTCTGCAGGCCAAATTTCAAGTGCCACCAACTCTCCTTGTCTTTGCTACCAGACTGCTGATTAGTTTTATTTTCTTTATAAAACCATTGTAACAAAGCTGGTTTGTCAGCCCATTGTCAGCCTTGACTATCAGCTCATATTCTAAAATACATGAAAGGTGTTTTTTTGTCTTTATTTTCCCTCCTCTCTACCATGGTATCACCTCTGTCCCTGTCAGAAATCTTTTGAATGTCCTCAATAAGAGCCCCTTAAAAGTAAGAACCCGTAAAAACTTCTTACAGCGCTGACTCCATATATCCAGGCTGATGGCATGCACAAATAAATACTGAACCTCTAAAACTTTTTCAATACTTTGATTGTGCAAATACTTTCAAACAGGGTTAAAGTGTCTTATTTTCAGGAAAGGTGAGATAAAAAGGTCCTTGCCAATAACCCCTCAGAGTATGACACTACAGTACACAAGTACTGGAGCATCACAGGGGACACTAGCATTCGAATTTTCTTTCTGCTATATTTTTGAGAAAAACTTTAAGTACCTATTAACTGCAATTTCTATCAAACACACACTAGTACTTAATTATTGGCAGTAAACACACAGCAAATCCTATTGCCTAGCCAGGTGCTGTTATTGTCACTTCCAAAAAGGCTTTAGCAACAAAATGCTCATCTGTGCACTTGAGTCCATTGTGCCCTGCTCTCAAAGAAACTTTTTATTACCAGATTGTTACTGCTTCAAGAAAATGTAAATATTTGTTTCATCTTTATAATCACTTTGGCTTCGATTTTCCTGAATTTATTAATCTGGTAGTGGTGATTCCAGTGAAGAAGTTAACCCTTCTCCATTAAAAACACAAGTAATTTAGATTGTTAAATTCTGAGTAATTTTACTCCCAAAGTTCGGTAATTATCTTGTAGGCTCTACATTAAAAAAGGTTTTTATATCTGGGTACCATGGACTATACTCATTTAATATTTTTGTTTCTCTACAAAATGGGAGGAATAATCTAATTTAATCCACATACCACATCATCCTTTGAAGGTACTGTCATGAAAGTTGTTTTTGTTGGAATCTAACTCTCCTCTCATGACATTAGTTCATTAGTTATAATTGCAATTCAGTATATGAGGAAAAAGAAAATACAAAATGAAGCACAATTTTTATAAAACTATAAACACACTAGACAAGAGGAGAAAAAGCCTCTAACAAAAGTGTCAGAAGGTGCTAAGGTGATTTGTAAGCACTATGGAGTAATGATAGAAGATTAATGTCTAAAAATGTGCAAATGCAAAGTCTACCTTACTGTATCCACTTACAGTATGACTAAAATATTGAATTTTGCAATTAACATCTCATTGTTTGAATCCTGAATTTATTGTGTGTAAAAATATTCACAAGAAAATCTAACATCAAAATGTAACACTATTTAGAACTGTGCTACATACTGTTAGAGTCAAAACATCTGGGCATGTTCAGAGGGAATTCACAAGTACTAATAATTGATTCCCACTGAAATAGTATTTTACCAACTTATACAACTTAGATACTTCCTCTCTGGCCTTTGTTAGCAAAATTTGACACTACTTTCTAGTAGTCCCACAGTGTTTCTAGTATTTTTTTCCAGCAAACCAAGTTACAGCCCTTGACCACAGTAGCAGGCACAGCATCTCACATTCATCTCCAGCTGCCCTCAGCAATAGCCACTTGCATGATTTCATTTAGCACTTTCTCTGCTCTAGAATCACACTAATTTTTATTTCAAGTTTAGCCTATCACTGGATGGCTGAGTTAGTAAAATTGTTCTGATCAAGAAATCACAACTAGAATCAGTTGACAATTTTCCTTCACTTTGAGTGAAACAAAAACATTGCATCTGTTTATGGTATGAAGATCCTTTTCACTATCTCCCCCAGAAACATTAAATGAAGAATAGCTTTAAAATAAAAACACTCTCGAAATTTAGGATGAGTTCTCGAACACTGTATTATTCAATGAGGAAACACTCAAAGTTCTTTAATTGTAGCATTTATAGTTCTATATATCTTCAGGGATTTATACTGTTCAACGAATAGATCTAACAGATTTGGTTACCAGATGTTGATATATTATCTTCATTTGAGCACAGCCAGCTACATTCAGTGTTCTCAAACTGTAAATATTTTTGTTTTACATTAGAAATCTGAAAAATAACAGACCTATTACTTCGGTGCTGGTGCTTTAAAATACTAAAACATGGATATCTGGATACAACTCGGAACTCAGATTCCTGACTAGTCATCCTTTTGGAAAAAAAAAAAAGTGCCACCATTGAGCTAACACTCTTACACAAGTTTTATTTCATATCTGTATTTCAAAACAGTAATACATATGTTCATGTTTCAATTTTGTGGCAAGTGGGAGATCACAAAACTAAAACAAGACACAGTGAACACTAATAATATCTGCCTTTGGCCTAAATCCTGAACAGGCTTTGTCAAATATTTTTTGCTACAGAGTATTTTGTACTTCACTACCTACATGTTCTCAAGAAAAAGTTATTCTCCAAAAAAAGAAACCAGCTCATTCCAGACGTGGCAGGAAAGCAGCTGGAAGTTGTGAACACCCTGCAGCAGTGATCCACATCAGCTCATCTTACTTCTAACATATAAGACAGCAAGTTCTAACTCACAGCTTCTGTAGCAGTTTTATTTTTCCCTAGACACTGACAGTCATTCAACTATTAGGACCCCAGCCATGCATAGACTGAAATATGAATAATAAATGGAAAAGTAAAAAAAAGTCCACACCCTCTTGAAAGCATAAACCAGAAATTTGCCCTTTCATTAATGAGATTATTGTTTTCAAATACAGTCTCCTTTTAATAACTAAGTGGAGCTGCTAATAAGAAAAAGAGAGTAATTTTATCAGGGTCTGATAGAAGGAGGAACAGAAGCTTTCAATTGAAGAGGGCAGGCTGAGATTGGACATAAGGAAGAAATTTATGATGAGGGTGGTGAGACAGGAACAGGTTGCCCAGCAAAGTTGCAGGTGCCCCATCCCTGGAAGTGTTCAAGGCCAGGGTGGGAGTCTGAGCAACCTGGTCAAGGGGAAGGCATCCTACCCATGGCAGGGGGTGAAATGAAATGGTCTTTAAGGGTCCCTTCCAACCCAAACCATTCTGCAATTCTAGCACTAATTTCTAGCAGATGGCCCCTCCATGCTACTCCAAGGTATCAAGGAACCTTTAAGTCTAAATTCTTAGACTTTTTATTATGATCCTCTAGAATTTCTCTTTTCTTAAATATCTCAGTTGGAGTCACAATTGAGAGATCCTTGAATCTTACTGTTATTCTTAAAATAGCATGAAGTTTTGGAGAAATGCTGCTTTAGTTGCAAAACCTCCTTAGAGGTGTACATTAACATGTATAGAGTCATAGAAAGGTTTGGATTGGAAAGGACCTTAAAGATCATCAAATTCCAACTCTGTTGCCATGGGCATGGACAACTTCCACTAGAACAAAGGAATAAAAACCAGACTTTCACCACTTTCCCTTCTTGTTGTACAGAAGGGGGGTTATGTCAAAATAGTTTAGCATGTCGAAATAGTTTGGTGCTCAGCATGAACTCTACAGAAAATAGAAGTGCTGTGATTACACCTGAAGGTCATCTCTATTAGGGACAAAAACTTGAGGCAAAGTGAGGAAAATGGAAATAGCCATAGGAAGCAGCTGTATCTTCCAAGATCAGTGATGAGAAAAGAACATTGCTGAATGTAAAGCTCAAAACACACACACACAGCTCTTCCAGAACAAATTCCTTCCAGTCACCCAAAAAACCTTACTTGACTCTAGAGTAACAAAAATTTAGTCAAGAAAATTGGGAAATCTGGAAAAGAGAATACAGAGTTGCCAAACCACAACCATTAGGAAATTACTACACATAGGAATGTCTGCACAAAAATTAGAATTTTTGTATGCAAACAGAAATGTACTGATTTCTACAAAATAAAATTTTGTTATGGAGCTAAAAACAGATTTGAGAAGATGTATTATATTCAGTTCTCACATGTCTGACAAGGAGCAAAAAAAGCAGAAATTAGTGCTTTTTATTTTTTTAACAAACTATTCAGGAGTAATAAAGGTTTCAAAAGTGGGAACTTATACACACTCTACATGATGTTTCATGTATCAAGGCTGGTATCATAAAACCATTCTGCAGATTACAAAGAAAGGTTAGGATCAAGGTTTTAGACTTTGTTTTGTAAGTCTTCTGAGGCTTTGCTTCAACTTCTTCTGGGTATCTCAGGGATGCTGCCTATTGAAACTGTTTTATCCTACACTGAGACAAAGCCTTTAAAGCTTTGCTTTAAAGTAAACAAAAGTATTATTCACTGAAATCCACTTCTGCTAAAAAACAATCAGAGCATTATAACTGAGTTTGAGATCCACAGCTCAGTGGCTGTAGAATCTCAGTAACAACAGAACTGAACTTCACTTAAGGAATATGCTAACAGAACACTTCAGTTTGAGAGAAAAGTGGCTTGGAATTTAAGACAAGCCTTGAAGAAAGGACAAGTTAAACAGACACCCTTTCACTTTCCTTTAGAATACATGTGCAAAATGGTGATGACAAAACTACAATCTTTTACTGTCATCTCCAAACCATCAAACACTAAGAACATTTAAATTTACCCTGAAGACACTTCAATAGTTGTAGACCAACTATGCAGGGTTTTGTAAGCTGTTTAACAGTGTATCTCTAGCATAAAATAATTTGAAAAATTATGATTTGAAAAACTAATTTCTCAAAATCCAGAGGACAGAACTACCAATGTTAGAAATGTAATACTCAAAAAAACTATTTACATATGCACATACTAGGTACTAACAGTGTAAATTACTTATCAAGCTTTGGTGCAAGGATCCAGCCAAACAACAGCTTCTGTATCACAGAAATATTAGCTGAAGGACACAGAAAATGAAATAAACTTGAAATAGTACTGCAAATGTATCTGTACTGAGCATCTGTAGCAGAATCATTACAGGCATCTGTGGCAAAGTTAGACAGCTATTTAAAAACAAAAAAAACAAGAACAAAACAAAACAAAAAAAAAATAAACTCCAAAATCAACTGAGGTCTCCAATCTGAAAGAACTCTTGCATAGCTGATTACAATGTCAAGGGGGAAACCTTGGTTTTATAATTAACACGATTCAAAACATTAAAATCAAGAAAAGCAGAATATATATATTGACACAATATTACAAAATACAAGAACAACAATTCGATGATTGAATTTTTCTTTTCCTCCCAGGACACAAACCACAGTAAGAATAATTTCTTTAAATTGAGATTCATTCTGTATTGCATTTGAATTATTGTCAGGATTTAACTAAGCAGATCTATATAAATGGAATATTTCCTTAGGGCTGCTTCTTCTAACATGCTTTATCATCAGAAGTAAAATGCTTCAGGGTATTATTCAGAAATAAGTTTATGAGAAATGCTTTGAAACAAGAAATTAGTTTACAACTTGCATTCAGAAATGCAAGTTTCAACTTGCATTAAGAAGAACTGTACACAAAACAGAAGAAAACATTACCACAGTCAACAGTCACACTTAGGTGCTGCAGCCAGAATCCCTGTACTCTGTAAACATAAACAGTTATGAGCTTTATTTAGGTTTGTTTTCATACTTCAGAACTTGAAGGAGTCAAAACTGTCATCTCAGTACTGCAATGAAGATGGGGCATGCTGGAGTAAAAATAAAACATCTCCTGTGACAAAGAAAAACAGCAAAAGCAGTAGACTTTGCCTACCCCCAAATCAAACAAAAGCCACATTTTACAAAGTGACACTGTCTTGGTTTATGGAAGCAAAAAATTGTATTCTATTTTCACCTGCTGAAAGCAGTTGGGGAAATGTTTTTTCTTTATTTTTTGCTACTCTGGGGGAAGGGGGGCAGATGCCCTTCTGATAATGGTTCAGCTATTAAAACCATGTGGGGTATTGTTTCTTATCTCTTTCACCACCCATCCTCCCTCCAGGGGGATATTTTCTGCTAATGGGCCATTAAGGCTCCCCAATGACATGACATATTTACATCATCCCATTGTGAGATGCTCCACCCACTGGGTGGGGGCTCCAGGGTCTCTGCCTAGATAAAAACTGAGACTCAGAACCCCAGACAATCCAGTTTTCCACTGGATTCCAGAGGAAGATCAGACTCATCTCAGCATCACTGGACCCTTCTTCAGCAGGATCATCTACTCCAACAGAGCCACATCTGTTTCTCCAGGAGGACTGCTTCCAAACATCCTGACCAACAGGGTGTCAGGTCGTGTCCCTGACTCTGTCAGGGTTTTCTGGGTTGGTTTGTTTTTTGTTTACTTGTCTTTTTTGTACTATTACATTTGCATTTCTAACATTCCTAGTGAAAGAAGTTATTCCTACATCTTTGCCTGAAAGCCCTTAATTGTAAAATTATAATAATTCGAAGGGAGAGGGGTTTACATTCTCCATTCTAAGGAAACTCCAGCTTTCCCTGGTGGATACCTGTCTTCTAAACCAAGACAGCCACTCAGACAAGAAAATCCAAATTTTACCTCCAGAGCACTTCTGTATCATTTCATCATGACTATGAAAACTTCGTACTAAAAAAATGAAAAGCATACTGTGTAAGTTGGAGATATTCCTGAAATTCATGTCAATCAAGGTAAGACAGATTTACTGCTGTGAACTCCATAGGGCCCAAGCACAGGCTGCACCTAAGGAGCAACTCAAGGCTAGAAATCAAGTTGGTCACAGTAGGATTGAACATCTCCTCTGCTGTGCACTGCCTCTTTACAAAGGCAGCATTCGAGTTCCACAAAACCATTGTTAATTCAGTCCAGATGAAGTAAACTGTCATCAATAAATTATCAACCTTTTGCTCTTCTTTTGGGAATCCTTCATGTATTTTGGGGGAGAAATTGTGTTTGAAGGGAGAAGCTTGAAATACATTCAAATGAAATTCCACGTACCTGGACAAAGCAGGAACAGGTACTCCTCTTGCTCGAATCGATGCTTTTCCACGGACAACTGGAACTTCTGCAGTTTCTGAGCCACCATTTAAATAAGTTAATTCTTGAAGCTGTGCCTGTCTGATTTCATCGTTGTAGTCCTAAAAGAAGGGGGAGGCAGAGTGAGGAAAAAAAATTGAATTGTTTACCCACCACTCTCAGTGAACACTGCTCCTGAAAGTTTCCTCTTAAAGTTGAGCATTCCACTGAAAAGTTTAATATGCATACTAAAACAGGAATAATATTCAGTCCAAACATTATGAGAAAATTCTACATAATAACTGCCTATTTTGCTCAGGCATGTTTTTCTTTCCCTTTACATATATTTTTATGTAGCTTTACCAATTAAAATGGCAATGTTAATTGCTGCAGAGATGTGAGGAAACCAGAAAAAATCAAGATCCCATATTCTGAACTGAGATCCAGTTTGTAGTTCCAGCGGTAGAATAACTGTGTTAAAAACAGGAAAAAGAGGGGAGAGAGTTGTTTAACAGTAGAGAATAAATACACTGTTGAGAACAACACATGAAAATGAAAGAACAGATTAGGAATACACACTTTTAAAGTCAGGAGTAATAAAATAAACACAGGAATTCATTCAATACACAAATGCACTGTTATCTAAGTAAGAAGAGCTGAAAAAATTAAGTTCTGTAATACGCAATGATAAAAATGCCAAGGACATATGGCTAATTTCTGCCTGCACAAATCCTCTACTCTCAAGGTCTAGCAAAAAGAAAGCTCAGGTTTTTACACACAGAATTAATATGGTACTTCTCAAGTGCAGTTTTCAGGGACCTTGAGTCAACCTCCAAAACAAGCAGAGCACACAGGAATAAAACAGACCCAGCAGTGAACTCTTGAGATGTAAGTATTTTTCTATAATTTCCCCTCCACTTAAAGTGAGCCAAGCAGAATGCATCCATAAAGGTAAATTAAAGATAACTATTTTACCCAAGGTGCATCCATACCAAGTATCAGAATATTAACAGGTGCTCCCATAGGAGCAACGGGATACTTCTGATACAATAGCTCTTCTGCAAATCCTCCCATTTCAAGAAGGAAGGTTTGTTCTAACACCACCCATTTTACAATTCAATGACAAAACAAAGAATCTGCATCTCACTACAAATATGAGTTTATTACATTTATTCACTAGACAGGGACCAAAGGATTGCCAGGCAGTCTTACAGACTTTGAAACATAACCGTGTACTGAAAGAAGATTAAAACTTCCATGAATTCAAATCTCTCAATTATCCTTGTAACATTCTGCTTCTAGACTTCTATAAATGGAAATAAAAAGTTGTCCATTATATGCCATTGCTGAAGAAAGTTACTGGTGTTAAAAGAAGCACGATAACAGCATTTTGTCCAAAATGCCTTAAATAGGTTCTGAAATTTAACTCCCAACTGCCCACCTGAGATCATTCTCTATTTAGCAGCAGAAACCAAACAGCAAATATGAAAAAGGTCTAGAAGGCTGAAATAACTGTTTCAAAAGGCATAATTGAAGCTTCTGAGAAACAGATTCCATCATTAAACGGCCAGGACTGAATACATGACCAATCCATCACAGGGAGTAGACTACAAACAGGAAACTGAACACTACTCTCGCCAGCTACTGTACAGAAACTTACTTTGTATTTTTATCTTTGGTGGACCAGAACTGGCTACAAATGCAAAATTCTATGTCCTGTGTAGAACAAAACTTCAATCTTGACACAAAATGCCAACATACCATATCAAAGTTTGACAGCCTGTATCAGATGGCAGTTATAATTTCTTCACAGAACATATTTTTCAGAACTAGGCCCCTGGAAAAATACCTTTGATCATTTTATACTCAATTAATTTAATTCCTTAGCAAAGATTTGCTCAGGTTGCCCCTGTGTGTGTTGGGTCCCTTTTCTCCCTGATGCTTTCTCACTCTCCTGCAGCACATTACCAGACATAGCAGCAGCCTTAAGTCACAGAGGGCTCCACTGTGCACAGCACAGAACAGAAAACATAGCCCTTATCACATATGCCAGAGGCAGCAGGAGGATGCAGAGTGAAGGGGCAGTACAAGGCAGCCACGATAAGCTGCAGTGTTAATCCATTAGACTCTGAAATGGATTCCTCAATTAAAAGTAGCAGATGGTCAATTTAGGAATACTCACTGCTGGAAACAGCACACTTCAAGTCAAATTAAGCAGACAATCTTTTCCTCACCTAGAAGACAGACATGGAAACCCTTTAGACTGCATCCCTCCTCTGAACAGCAGTGGCAGCACTTGAAATTCAGTCAAATGTTGCTGCTGAATTTCAACTGAACAGGTGAACTCATTTTATGAATAAATTGCCTACTCTAACTACAGTCCTATTCAGCCATGGAGGGTACATTTACATCAAGATCCAGGCAAGACATTTTCATCCCACAAGTCCCTATACTTACATGATCTAACTAAACCTTCTTTAAAATTTATCGATAATCTTTAACATTTATCTGTAATTTTTCCCCCGCCAGATCAACACATTGGCAGCAGCTCTTCTTGGGATCATTTGAGCTTAAGACCTTATTTATCTCTCAAACTATTAGTAAAACTATTTATTTATATCACGTTAGGACAGATTCCTACAAAACCCTTTGCAGATTTGCAAAACACTCAAGTAGACCTTTTTCCTGACAGTGAGCAATCAACAATTATCAGGTTTCAGGCCGCTTTTTTTACATCTTACAGTTACTTGCCAGCTTACTTAACGAAATCTCTGTGAGAGCTTCCAAAGGCCACCAAGCTCTTCAAAATGGCATTAAAAGCCGTTTCATCACCACATCTTACAAACCAAACATGCAGAAGGTAGAGGTAGGACAGGCTACAGGAAAAGGTTGTGAATTCTACTCACATTGTCATATAACTGGTATAGATTGTTCCCAAAGACATTTCTATGCTTTGCTTTAAAGACAAGGAAAACGAACTCTGGTAACAAATGACATAGTGCTGTATCTGTCAGAAGACAAATGACTGCCACTACTCAAAAACTAAGAAAAAAGACTAAGTTCTAATGGCCAAAATTGCCATAACCATAGAATCACAGAATGGTCTGGGATGGAAAGGGCCTTAAAGACCATTGTGTTCCAACTCTCCAGCCATGGGCAGGGACACCTTCCACTAGACTAGGTTGCTCAGGGCCTCACCCAGCCTGGCCTTGAAGCCCTGGTACAATCCAGCAATCAGCAGCAGGTGAGGCTGAACGTACCTGGTTTTTTGACCTGACAGAAGTAATTTTGAGATAACCAGTATCAAGCACCACACTCACCAATCTAATACTCGAACAAAAGTGCTGACCAAAGAGTCTGGCCAGAATAAAGGGACTGGCTAATTTAAAGGAAGATAAAAGAATATAAAGTTAGAAGCCACAATTCTAACTGCAGAAGAAAGGTAAGACTCAAGGTAACATATGCACAGACAAACATACCCTCCAAACCAGTTTTTATGTTTTGGGTTGAGTAATGTCAATAGTTTAAATGAAATTACACCACGGCAGCTACTTGAGGTTAAACTTCAAGGCAAGGATGCTTGCCCACAGATCTAAAGATCCAATAAGAGAGGCCGAGGCATTTTTGCTAGTCAGCTCCCGCAAGGGTATTATCTATTCTACATTCTAGCACCAAATGTGATGTTATGTTCAGCGCTGATCTGAAAGATGAACAATAATCATATTCATAAATTTGGTCTAGCATCTAAAACTGTAGGAAATCACAGTGACCCTACATTGTAAGGAGAATGTAAATCATGATCATCATCATATACACTCCTATCAGGACATCTTTCCTGAAATAAAGCAGGTAATTTCATAAGAAAGATACAACAGACCTTGGAGAAAATAAAAACCAAGTTGCTTTTGGTAGTAGTGAACCAAACAGTAGTTCTAGAAAAGAAAAAGCTGCTCCTTATTCCTTCAGTGGCTGGTGCAAGGGGGGGGAGGGGGGGTTAGGCAAAAGAGATTAAGGCATTTAGGCAATTCTGATAAGCTTACATTTGGAAAGCCAAAGGGAAACTAAGACAGTGTTGGCTTGATCCCACAGTTCAGGAAAGATTATGTAGCATCAGTTCAGCTCAGTATAATAAAGATGCAATGATCAAAAATAAAGATGGAAAAGTGTATAATCAACCAGTCAGTGGAATTGCTCATTATCAGTCTGTAATTCCACTGTCTTAAGACACTAATGACCAGGTTTTGATAAGCTTACTTAATTTACGGCAACATTAGGGAAATCAAGCTCAATGAAGAAAAATAAGACCTCTGATGGAGAGGGCATGGGGATCTCGACATAGCCTTCCTTCCAGCATGTGCAAGAAGCATTTATCAAATGGAACATATTTCTATCTAAAAAAAGGCAGCTGTTTGCTGTCTAGAATACCCAAGAATTTAATTCTCTCTTATCTCTCCACATTAAATAATGAATCTTGTAAATAGAGTAACCTTCAACATTAAGACAGCCCAGCATTCCTACAAATATTCTGTTGAATATCCCCACTCTGAGTAGTATGCTCATTCACCTCTTTTCATATGCATCAAGAAAAAAGCAATTTGGAATCTGCAGACAAATGCACAATGCCATGCTTGATTTTTTATAAGATGAGAACACAATGCCCAGGACATCTTTGGTTTTTAACTGTCCTAAAAGTGTATCTACATTAGGGTTATTTCACATCAGGACATATTCCTACTGAACCTCCTGATAACCATCAATTATGATGCTTTGGTTCATACCACAGTGTAGTACTGGGGCACATGGACTCACTTCATTCAGACATGAACAGGTCAGAGGAAACACTCAAGGAGCACACAGCTCCAAGTCACCTGGAGACTTAGTTTCATAAAATACCTTGAGTTGCAAGGGATCCACAGGAATCATTTAAGTCCAAATCCCGGCCCTGCACAGGAGGACACCTCTAGAATCCCACCATGTGCCTGAGAGGACTGTCCATTTCTTAAACTCTGTAAGGCTTAGTGCTGTGACCATTTCCCTGGGGAGCCTGTTCTGGTGCCCAACCACTCTCTGTGTGGTTTCATAGATATGGGTTAAGTTTGGTACAATATCATTCCCAAAATACATACAGGAGCACTGTTAAGTCATCAGCACCAACTGCTGCGCAAGAGGCATCCCCAGCCGGTTCCCAATAGAGCCATGCTGGCTCCACCCAGACATTTACAAGCTGCTGTACCTCAGATACTTGCCTCAGGAAACCTTCCTTAGCCAGGTCCCCACACTTCCCAAATACGACACAAATAAAGACTAAAACTTGGGTAACATTTTCAGCAGTAAAAATAAGCAGAAGTCAATGCACCTTGAGGATGCTTGGCTTTCTACACTATTCCTTCGATCACCAATAAAGACTGAAGAGATGTTCACTCAAGGGCTAAAGCAGCTGGGAACCTCACGCATAGAAACATCACCTCAAGTGCTCCAGAGAGTGCTTCCTAAGAGAGGATGGATTTTTTCAAGCAGTTTAATATTGCAAAGAAGTAAGGTTGGTTCTTACATGAGGAGCAGATGAAATTATAGAGGACATTAGAAACCTATTACCTTGACATATCCCAAACCTAGAGTACCAAACTGTACTGAAACCAGCTGTTATTTTATACATCCATATAATAGAAGCTGAAGTATACACCAGAAAAGTACAGCTCATGTATTACTAGTATTGTGATAAAAATAAAGATACAAGATAAACCTGTATCAATTCAACACTAAACGAGGATTGCAGGCGAGAGTTTTAAATGTATTAATTCTTAAACAGAACTGATGCTTCATGTCTACCAAGAAAACAGAAAATGCACACATTTTACAGATTTTTACAATTATCTGTAGTCTGTGATACTTTGCATATAACTAGTTAAGCAAGAATAAGTTTCTCTTTTACTGTAGGTCAGGTCATGAGATTTGTGTGGACAGTTACAGATTCACTTAGTAACTGCCTGTATCAAAATGCAAAGTATTTGACAATCATCATTTTTTTCACAAAGGAAATTAAGCAACATGACCTGACCAATGTTGTACACTGTTCAGAATCACAGAACAGCTTGGGCTGGAAGGGACCTTAAACATCATCTAGTTCCAACCAACCCCCTGCAATGGGCAGGGACACCTTCACCAGCTTACTTAGTTTTAGAGATAACATTTCTCACTCCATACTACTAGAATTCTCATAAAAAAAATGAAATACTAACAGGGATGAGGAACTTCTTGATTTCTTCCAATGCATGTCCCATTCTGGCATATGCTTCTGCAGGTGGAGCAAATACTTCAATTAAAACATGTAGGTCATCATTTAGGTGGAAATACTTTGCCTCTCCACTTTTTCTCAACTCTTCCTCCTAGGAGATAAGAAAAAGATTGGTTTCATACATTCTTGTTTGAAACATTGTTATGCAAGTGTTGAAGTTTCTCCAGAGGAATCTGCAGATACTGTTCACTCATGTTCAGATGTCTGCCACTGAAAAAGTAACATGAAGTAAGAGCCAACAGATCCTGCTCACATACAGAAACTGTAGCACAAGGAGGAATGCTTCCAAGAGTTTTCCCAGGTGCACCGGTTTCATGAAGATGTTTTTCTTGAAAGTAAAGTCTACAGAAACAGGTTTGATCTAATATTCCACAAGAGCAAACTTCTTTCACCAATATTATTTCAATCACAGTATTACTATGCTGCTTTGATACTTATTTTCTGTTCTCACTGAAGTTTTTATCCAGTGAATGCATCCTTCACAGAACTGTGCTACTTGGACATAAAGCTAACAGCATATGAGATGAGGGAAGAGAACATTACAGAAAACAGTTCACTGGCTCCTTCAGAAGCAAGCTTATTTTTTTTATCTTTCTTCACCCAATCCAGTTCAACGACTGCAAAGCTGAGTTCAATGGAGTGAAGCAGAGCTCAGTTCTCAAATACTGACATTCACTTGCAAAATATTCACAGACCAAAAGGGCAGCACTTGCTCTTCTCAGGCTGCTCCTCACCCATGTGTACTTGGCAGGTCCAAGGGACGAAACCAGCACATTATTAGAAATAATTTCATTGCTTTACCAGATAACATTATATCAAATAATTAGCAGTTATGCTGTCTAAAAAACTAACACTCCCCTGCAGCTTCCTGTATTTGGCAAGCACCAGGTAAGCACTTCACCATTTAGATTACTAAAAGTGTAAGTTGCAATGATAACTGAAATCTCATCCCCTGCACACCCCTAATTACAGGTTGAGTTTTATATGTGACAATCCATTTCGGCTTCTCATGAATAACATTCTTATCAACATGATTTGTGTTTAACTATGAAGATGTTTAAAAAAAAAAAATATCAATCTAGATGGCTGTCAGAGCATCCAGAGCAAGAATACGAAGACGTCACTCAGCAGGATTAGACTGCCAGCAAAATCTTTATTTTGTCAGTACAAATAAGAGATCTTAAAAATAGAAAGTAACCTAATATAAATGTCACAGCTCAAATACTCAATTTCAATAGGAACTGCTTCTCAGTTAAATACTTAGGCACAATTACTCAAAACATATGAGTCACTACCACTGGAAGCTAGCTGAGTTCCCCATATACTGGTTTTTAGTATATACTTGCACCATGCATTCCTTGTCCTTTTCTCCTAAAGAGACACTGTGCATTTAGTTTATGCAAAAAACAGAGTGCCAAGAAACTTCCTTTCTGTGTTTATCAATAAAGTTGGCTGATAACAGCAATAAGCAATAGAAAAGTCACAATTTTTTGTGTAGGACATAGTAAAAAAGCATTTTAATCAGCACCTTTCACAAAACATACAGAATTTCAACACAGATTTTTTAAAGATTATTCTCATAACCAAACTTTTAAAGTCTCTCTGTGTTTTTTCCACTAAGTTCACTTTTATTATTGTGTTTTATTTTAATTCTGTAATATGCCTTGGCAGTGCTTCCGTTACTTTCTCCATTCCTTGCAAGGTCAGAGGCTGGACTTTGATGATCCATGTGGATACCTTCTTACTTGGGATACTCTGTGATTCTATGAAGACACTACACACTAAAACTCTTATAACAGCACACAAATGAAAATTAGCTCACTCACTCACTGGCTACATCTCACAACCTTGGAGATGCATTAAGCATTTCAGGACTTTTGCGTTTTCTATGGAGACCAACACAAAAGCCACAACTTGTTCCCATTCCGGAATCCCTCTCTGAGAGCAATTTCATGCCCTTAAAATTCTGTGTCTTCCATTACCATTGGCTTGGTTTGCCCACTGCATGTGGAATTTTGGCTTGACTGGCCAAAGGAAGACATTAACCAATAATCAGTATTAGGATGTCCTATGCTTTTTATTTGTTCCAATTTTCATTACAAGGTTTCTTTCCCTCCTCAGAAATTTAAGGTAAGTAACAAAATTCTACTGACATACTCGGGCCTTACCTTTGTCTTGTCCCTCATGGAACCTTTTCCCAAAATAGACATTTTTGTCAGTGTTTCTTCCTGTAAACGCTTTAGAGAATTACCACGTGGACCCAAAAGTTTTCCCACAAAGTTGAACTGTAAGAAAGCAAAACAAAGAAAACCAACACAGTAACCTCACTGGATTTTTAATGGTAAATTAATGAGCAATAAGTAAATTAAAAGGGATTTTTGCTGAAACAAGGTCATAGGTGCAAGTGATTAGATCATAAATTAAAAAACGTTAAGCACAACCATATAGAACAATTAATAGAATTCTAGTGGCTCCAGCAACACAGAAATATGTGAACTCAAGGATAACCTGGTGCCCACTGCAGGCTTCCAGATCAAGAGGAGCCTGTTGACAAAGTCATCTTGCTCCAGCTAACTGGAGACATCATGCCCGAGGCCTTTGTCCTTTTGTCCTGCGGAGGGACTTCAGCTACCCCAGTATCTGCTGGAAGAGTGGCTAGGCGAGCTGCAGGCAACTCTGGAGACTCCTGGAATGCATGGGGAATAACTTCCTGACCCAGGTAATAGACAGACATACCAGAGGGGAGGCGTTACTGGATCTGTTGGTCACCAACACAAATGAAGTTACTAAGGACATCAAGACTGAAGGCAGTGATCATGTATTGGATATGGATCAGGAGTAAAGTTGGGCTCTTGAACTTCAGGAAAGCAGACTTGCAGCTCTTTGGGAGCTAGTCAGTGGGATCCCCTGAGAGACTGACCTCAGGGATGAGGGAATGGAACAGAGCTGGCAGATCTTTAAGGAAATCTTCCACTGAACACAAGAGCTAGCGATTCCCAGCAGCAAGAATTCAGGCAAGAGACCAACATGGCTGAGAGTAAGGACAGGCTGGTCAAAGTAAAAGGCAGGATACAAATGCACAGGCAATGGAAGTTAAGACAAGTGACCTGGGAAGAATATAGAGATGAAGTCTGGTTGTGTAGAGTTGGAGTGAGGAAGGCCCAAATGAAGCTGAAATCTGGCAAAGGACGCAAAGAGTAACAGGGCTTCTCCAGGTGTCCCAAGCAGAAAAAGGAAGGTTAAAGAAGGGGTTACCTCCCACTCCCACCAATAAACCATGATGGAAAACTGGTTACAATAGGTAAGAAGGTCGAGGTACTCAACAACTGAAGTGACACAACCATGTTAAAAGCATACTTTTGGGCAGAAAAAAATATAGTGATGCTGAACAGCAAACAGGCTTAAGCTTTATGGCCTCAAATTTATGGAACAGTTTTTAAGTTCTTTGCTTGTCCTTCTACTACCGTGTCACTGAAGAGCCAAGATGGGCTACACTGATGTCCCTGCTCACCTGGAGTTATTTCAAAGTACTTAAAATGGGGTAATGGCAGTTCCAAATCTCTAGTTGCTACACTGGAAGTGCTGACGGAACAAAGGCCCAGCTGCACTCACCCTACAATGCAGAAAGTCTATAGCTCCAGTTCATTTCTTTCAGCTTTAGATAAAAAAGAAAGCAAGCATTAAATGTCAACTAAATATGAAAATACAAGTTTATTCCCCTTACTAGTTGCAAGTTCAATTCCCAATGCAGACCTGACATAATACTATTGCAAAAATGGGTTATGGATTACTATAGTCCACAGAACCTATTAAATTTAAGGCCTTGCATGAACCACTCTTTTCTAAAATTATCAGGTCACATCAAGAAATTCTCAGGGAATTTCTTTAATCTTTCTTTTTTTATTAGAGTTGTCAATTTTTTTCATATAACTCCTATGATACAGTCAAGAAAAGTATTAATCAGAAAGATTGAACAGATAGAGGTAGAAATTTCCCTTGTTGAGAATATTCAGGACTCAGGGCCACTGATGGGGTCCTGTGCAATTTAATTTACAATCATTATTTCAACAGAAGGTTGAACATCTGAAGGCGCAGATGTTCCCTAGAGAGTTCTTTTAACTTGGACTTCTGATTTTATTGTTTCTGAAGGCATAACTAAGGAAAGCAAACAAATTGCAACAATTTGTAACAAATTTGAACGTCAAGAAGTCAATTACTCCTTATCAAGAGTTTCCTTAAAGGAAGCTCATAGTGTAGCTCAAAGTAAAGCTTTCCTGTAGTGGAATACTACCTCAGTTTTCCAAGCATTACTTAAGAATACTTCTATCTACTTATAATATAGCCTTTTAAGCTACTGTGAACAAAAAAACCCACTTAATTTTTACTGTAGCTATATTCTTCTAGTTAAAACCAAGTAGCTTAATGCTGTGTAAATCTAAATTGACCTACCAAACTTTAATACTTTCAAAAGTTGTCATGTTTAAAAAATATGAAATCTCTAGTGCCAAAGTCAGACATTATAGAAGCTATGCAAGGGCTGCACAGGCGACATGTCCTAGACAAATATAATGAACATGAAAATGTATTGTCTGTGTCCTGAGATCCACTGAACTATTCTTTTCTGTGCACTGAGGCTCCAAATATTTGATTTGACAAGTCTGAAGCATAAGAAACTTGTGTTGCAAGTCAAATTCTGCTGATTTGAAAGCACATTACCTCTAGGTGTAGCTTGAAAGCACAAAGGTTAGTAAAATATGGCTTACAATGCAGTCACAAAGTATTTTTGCTCCCACATAACAAAACTAAAAGGCTTTGGAACATTTCAGTTGATTATTTCATAAATAAAACCTATTTATGAGATTGAAGGAATCCTTTCAGTCGAAAACAGATTATTTACTTTGCACAGGTACTGCATTTTGTTCAAACTATTGGTTTATCTCCTTTTTACATCAAATTAGAAACATCTGATTAAAGGTTTATTTTGAAATATTTCCTATATATAGAAACATTCAAAGTATCAGTCACTAAGTTACTATTATTATTTATACACTGCTTTCAATCACATAGTAGAAGGACTCAAACCTAAAGTATAAATCCAGCACACAGTAAAACCAGTTTTACTTACAAAATTAGCAAATCCTATTTATCTGCTAGTGCTACAGAAGTATGCACGCCTGGCAGATCCAGGTTAGCTCTTACACAAGATTGCTCACATACAAGTTGCATGGGTGCTTCCCATGTTCCACATTAAGGGTTTATTTGCCCCAAGAGCACATGAACAAAGAACAAATTCAGGCTTATCACTGAACTCAAGCTTACAAAATATCTCTGAATTAGACACACTGGATAGTAACTAACAGGTATCTGAGCAGCTCTGCCCCAGTCAGACCAGTCACATTCATTAGTGCTGGATCAGAACCAGACATACCAGACTCCCCTCTTTACTCACCTGTCTTAATACAGCACAATCACTTTCCAACTGCTGTAAATACCAAAATTAGTCTTCAGCTTCACCAGCTTCATCTTAACACTGTATTAAAGCAGTCACACTGTATTCCAGTGCAAGCTGGTGAAATTTTCAGTGCTACAGGACAGATGAACTCTTAAAAGTCAACCATAAACATCACTCTACACTGGATCACCTTTGTCAATTCAGGAATTGTCTCTGCACTAAGACAGCTTCCAACGTATTAGGTAAGTACCAGTAAACTACAGACAATGGCATATAAAAGAGAAGATAAAGTCCCCAACTCAAACTTGCTTCTAGACCAGCTTTGAAGGGTTTGGCAAATATGGTATCTCAAGCTAAATTACAGGCATCTTTGAAAAAACAGTATCAAGATTCAGATTAACAGACCTGGGAGGAAATAGTTAGATAAAGTGGGAAAAACTAGCACCTCAGCTACACTTCTAATCAAATAATACTCTACTATTGATAAATGGTACCCTCTGAACAAAATATCCGATAATACATTAGTTTCAGCAAAAGGATGCAAGGTTCGAGAGGTGTTCTTTTCCCTAAAATCTGTGATCACTGAAAGCACATCCTCCTGTATCTCTAGTTTACTTTGCAGGTAAGATACACCATGCAACAGCCATTCCTCCAATTCCTGGCATACAGGATTTTCTCTTGATCATGGTGTCCATTAGCTAGTAAATACTGCTTAACTGTACTGAAAGAGTATGTTTCCCTTTTACAGATTATCTTACAGTCTGTAACAAAAATCTCCAATTTAAAATCCATCTCAAATAGGAAACATCTTTCACAACAGAAACAACAAAAAATGATTATAAGGTTTTTGCTTCAAAATTGTTTCCTGTCTTAGATGTTTATAAATTCTCATTTCAAGAAACATTTTTTTCAGTTATTATACAACGGAAATCATGGGCATCACTGAGTAGCACCCACTTTTTAGAATCACCAAATCAAAAGATGACTTGAACAGTTGTTTAGAGATTTGTTTCCTTACCACATCACTGCTTGAAACTATTCCCTGAAAACATTTCTGGAGAAACACAGTTACAAAAACATTCAAAGAACATGATATTCTCTTCAGAACCATTTGATCTACTATATGAATGATAACCAAAACGAGGAATTAATACCAGTGCTACAGCATTTTCAAATGTATATATTACAGGAAAGGGGATATAATAGAAAAAGTAATCCTTGTTTATCCCCAACCAAGGCAAGTCTGCTAAGAATGGTTCATCCAGCTTAAAATGCTTAGTGAAAGTATAAGTGCTTGACCAAATGCTTTCCTGTAAAGCTTTAAGCACTCCATTGTTATTAAAGCTTTCTTGACATATTAGTTTTCTGTAATGGTTTCTCTGTGACAGGGTCACTAGAAAAAAAAAGTTAATTTAAGATTCAGAGCACTTTCCCTCAGAATGACCTGAAACAAGGCAAACATCAAGGTTTTTCTTATTCATCTCAGAAAGATAAAGTTTCTATAGAAAGGTAAGTTCTTCAAGCATCTATATTACACCACAAACTACTCTCCTTCATGTAACATGGTAATAGGTCTTTAAACATTTATTCATAGCAGAAAGTTTGGTCAGTTTTACTACAAGGTTGCTCAAAAGTTATCCCTTCTACTACAAATGATGTTTGTTCCTCCATATCACTTCTGGTTATGCAACCACATTTTCTCATTTCTGCTTTAAGAAATCCTTAGAGCTGAGCTATTATGAGAAATTGCTTTCTAACAAGTCATGTAATTAAAATATTAATCTCTCCATGACTTTACATAACAACAGCAGATACATTGTATATGACAATGCCATTTTAAAAGAAGTATTTTCACTTTAAAAGTTGAGCTAAAAGGCTTAAATGGATACCAGTTCCACAAGTCCGTAACTTTTCAGAAAATATATTTAAAGTATCACTTTGGGGAACAACAGACCAGTTCTTCTTAACTTTTGAGATTTACCCACTATCTAAGTCTAGATATATGAGCAAATTTTAAAATGGTAGCCTGTCAAAATGGAAATAATTATTCCCCACAGTTTTGATCCATGCCATGGAAAACCATCATGATTCCATTTACCATCCAGGGAAGCTATTTTTTTCACCTAATTCAGAACAGCCAAGTTCAGCAAACTGTCAAAGCAAAATCAGGGTTCTGAGACTAAACTACTTCACAATGCATATTCATTAAATGTATGGGAGGGGGATAACACCTTCCTGCCTCACAAGTACACAACAAAGCTCTAAAACACCCCTCACATGTGATGGCTCCTCATAGCAGTGTTGGGACAGATTCAGAGTCCCTCCACCAACACAACTACAATCAGGACCTCCCTTGAGTGGCCAGCCCATCTTTTTATGCCTTTATGTCTGTGCAAGTTTGAAGAATTTCAAGCTTGAAACACAACAAATACAGCTTTAAGGGTCACACTTTCACACATGACCTCGAGTCAGTTCAGGTATTCAGCTGATCAAACAGTAAGTCACTCTAACCTCAATGTCCTAAGTTGACAAGATCTCATTCCACTACCTGCAGTTTAGACATCCAGCATCCACACAGACTCCTATCTATAAGTAACTTGATTTAGAAATCAGTTCTACCTCAAGAAGTTGGCCTTTTTCCTATAAGGTTGCATAAAAACCAAACGTCTCTAATCCTTACTTGTAGTAGATGTCCCAGTTACAACAGGATTGCAGACTGCATTACCAAAGCTTATTTAAGCTTCACCTAAATACCTCAGATTAATTTCCGTATCACAGCACTGCAGGTCTCTTGGAGGCATCTGCAGAGCTGGATCAAATCAAAAACTCTAAGACTCTGTACAATCATATTTTGAAACTATGTGACTAGGCCTGCAATCTATAGAGGGGTTTCCACAAGGTTTAGTCTTACCAGGTAAAGACTATCTGTCACCATATGAAGACATTAAATCAGGGACTTTTTTTACCAGAGTCCGTTATTCCTACCTAATAACAAAAGGAAATTTATTCAAATGCACAACCAGCCTCAAGGAGAAATTGAACATAACTCCTGGGACTAACCATCTTGAGTTATTTCATAGAATCAACAAGACAACCTGAATTTTGTCTGTGCTATCACCTTCTATCAAGGTCCAGATATGAAAAAACCCATTTAGCATGAGATTAAGCATGTTAACTAAAACTGCCAAGGGTTGAGTAAGACAAAAGTTCCCAGTTAAAGGATGTAACTATAGAGTATCACAGAAAGAACCAATAGCCCTTAGGTAGGAGGCCAGTTAAGCACATCACCTAGAAGACTCAGCTATTTGTGCACTAATCAAAAGATGACAAACTCATAATGCTTTTTCATGGCAAGCAAAGATGCTCAAACAAGTGCAACAGACACTTTTGAATGTGAGGTCTACCATTCTTTTCCAACAGAAATCCAGCTGCTCTGCACTTTAGGTGAAGAGTTGCTGCAGCACTTAACCTGTCACCTTCCAGGGCTGTCAGAGGCAATTGCACAGGACCCAGCCATGGGCTCATGAGAATGTATCTGACAGGACAAGAAGTGTGAGCCAGTGTTACCATGCCAGGCTGATCTGATCAGAGCCTGGACTGCCTGACCTGTGCTGATGCTATTATGATTTATTCAAGGAGTAAGAACTACAAAAAAGTTTTAAAGAAGGAAAAGGCAATATAATATACATTTCAGGTCTAGCAAGCTGTCTTGCTTGGGGGTAGGGTGCTGATGCATTGTTTTGGTTCACAGTCCTCTCTTATAACAAAAAATTAGGATAGGATTAATGAAATATCCATATACATAAACAGCAGAGGCATGTTTCTTTCCCAGAGTAATCCCTGGCAAATATAAACATATATAGTTTCTGTTAGCAAAAATCACATATATTTGTAGTTAGTTTCATTTTCATCTATTTAACCTTGCTAAGGATTCAACAATTTTAATAACTTGGGGGTTTTTTTGATCTAGTTTAAAAGCAGGACCTTTTATTTAGGGGGCTATTCTGTTAATGAAATTGAAGCAAACTTGGTTTTTATCACTACTTCCCGGTTACTCAAATTAGTTAGATTAAACCCAAACTGGTAACCCAATGCTTGTTTGAGAGATTTATCAATTATAATGATTTTGCCAGCTTCAAACAGCAGGTTCTCAGGTCACTAACCCCATAAAGACTACATCTCCTGAAAAAATGGAGATGTCTTTGTTCAGGATCTTGCAAAATAGGTAACAGCATTAGTGTGGACTGCAGGCAAGCATGCCAAAATGATGGGAGAACTCTGAATTCAGTATTTGACGTGCAGAAGATTTTTTTGCACAGATTTCATCCATATTAAAGTCTGGAATTTCATTCTTCTGAATCATTTGTCACCAACAGTGATCATCCAAAAGAATACTTAAAAATGAGAAGCAAATCTTTTAACCATTTTTCTGAGGAATTCTCCCTTGGTATTTTCTACCAAAAACACATTTGCAGCAACGCCAACATTTACCACAGGTAAAATGGTCTAAGAAACTGCACACATAGACAGAGAACTGCAGTGCAGAGGCACAGAGCATTTATGTGAAACACCATTTCAGGTTTTTATGAGGACCATGGTATTTTTTGGTATGATTTGGTAGAGAATCACAAAAAAGTATAGGATGGAAGAGACCTTAAAGATCATCCAGTTCCAACCTCCTTGCCATGGACACCTTCCACTCGATCAGGGGCTCAAAGCCCCATCCAGCCTGACCTTGAACATTTCCAGGGACAGAGCATCCACAACTTCTCTGGGCAACTATACCAGATGCCTCACTGCTCTTTTAGTGAAGAATTTCTTCCTACTAACTAATCTAAATCTCTCTCTTTCAACTTAAAGCTATGCCCACTTGTCCAATCACTCCATGCCCTTCTTAGAAGTCTCTCTCCAGCTCTCTTGTAAGCCCCCTTTAGGTACTGGAAGATGCTGTAAGGTCTCCCTGGAGCCTTCTCCAACTCTCTCATCCCATCTTCCTAGCAGACGTGCTCCAGCCCCAGCCATCTTCACAACCTCCTCTAGACTCTTCCAACAGGCCCACATCCTAAGTTCTGGGGATCCCAGAGCTGGGTGCAGCACTGCAGGTGGGGTCTCACCAGAGCAGAGGGGCAGAATCCTCTCCCTCACCTGCTGCCCACAGGGCTTTGGATGCAGCCCAGGACACCTTTGGTTTCAGCACTGTGGGAGCACATTTTGGGATCATGTTGAGCTTCAATTCCACCAGCACCCCAAAGTCATCCTCCTCAGGGCTGCTCTTGATCCGTTCTCTGCTCAGCCTGTATTTCTGTCTGGGATTGCCCCAACCCACAGAGATCACCTTGTGCTTGGCTCTGCTGAACTTCATGAGCTTTGCACAGCCCTACCTCTCCAATCTCTCAAGGTCCCTCTGGATGCCATCCCTTCCCTCCAGAGTGTGTCAACTGCACCACACAGCTAAATACAGAGGGTACACTCAGTGTCACTGTCTATGTCACCAACAAAGATGTCAAACACTGTGGGTTCCAGTATGCCACTCATCATTGGTCACCACTTGGACACTGAACTATTGACCACAACTCTTGAGTGCAACCATCCAGCCAATTCCTTATCCACCAAGTGGTCCATCCATCAAGACCATATCTCTGCAATTTAGAGACAAGAGTGACACATGGGACAGTGTCAAACGTTTTGCACAAATCCATGTAGACATCACTTGCTTTTCCCCCTTATCGACCAGCCCTGTAACCCTGTCAAAGGCGTTCACCAGTTTTGTCAGGCACAACTCATCCTTAGTGAAGCCACCTTGGCTGTCACCAGCCAGACAACGTGGATAAATATCCAGCATGCACTCTACATACATCTCAGGGGAACCAAAATGACTGGAACAACTCCATATCTATCCCACAAATCTCTAACTTCTGAGCCCTTCTCTGAACACATGAAACAGAAATAGGATTAGCACTTCAAAAATTTATTGATGCAAAAAGACTTTGTTCTCCCATACACAGGCATTTAAAACTCATGTCACTTACTGCAGACTACAGTGTGCCAGGATAAGGTTCTTAGCTTTCCATGTTGAAGCTATGTCATTTCATAAAATGTATCATAATTTTATAAGATCTCAAAAATAAAACAACAAACTTGGTTCTAATACCAAGTGATAGCAAACTGCAAATTGTAGCGACTGGTTGTGGTTTAGGGCAGGTGCTTTTCAGAGATATCAAGAGTACCTACCATAATTCTGAGCTGATACTCACCTCCCAGATTACTCCTATACAGTGAGAAATTTTAGTTCATTTTGACTCTACTGAATCTTTAATGAGCCACCTTTAATAAATATCCATTTATACATAGTAAAAGGAAAATTCTGAGAGAAGTTGATCCCCCAATTATTGTGGTAAAAATATTCTTATTAAGTATCTAGGATTTTATTCACTCTGTCAGAAGAGGAAATTTATATGAATAGAGACAACAGGATTTTGCTTTCTGTGGAGCAGTCCTAGTAGAGATGCAGGAACTCAGATGACTGTCTACTCTGCACAGTTGGTTTATTTTGCACCCCTGGATCTGCCTGGACCTAAGTTCAGGCTTCTTTCCATAGCACACACCATGTTTTATTCCAGTTCAGTGTCTCTATGGGTCAGAAGTACTGATCAAACAGCAGAGCAACTCTAGCCATTCAAAATATTTCCTACTAGCTATCCTAAATAATTTCAGTGTTTAGTTTTATAAAGAAAGTTGACACTAGATAAAGAAGCAGAAATCTTTCAGAAGGCAGCATTTCCCTTTTTAATAGCCAGTTTGCCTTTCTTGCCCCCGAGCTCAAGTATCTACATCTCAGCATTTAGAAGAAAAACATCCTCTTTGCAAATACTTACTGTGGAGTAAGGGGTTCCTATATTTTACCTTCCAGTCTTTATGTTTCTGTATGCTTGTATATAGCTCTATTTAGTCATAAAGATGACTTAAGTCAGAGTTCCAAAGAGGTGCCCACTTGATGTGCAGCCTTGCACTTACTCAAGGAATATTTCATAAAACTTTCAACAGCAGCAAAGAAACCCCTGCAAGTTACCCTGCACAGGCCTGTGAGAAAAACACAGACTGTGCAGAAAAGAAATCAATTATAAACAGTTTTCCTAAACAGAAGGAGGAAGGAACAGTGATTTCTTTTTTCTCCATGAACAGAAAGTCTTGAAATTTCTAGTAGGAAGAAAAAGCCATTGCAAACAAATTAAAAAAAATGCTAATCTGATTGTCATAACATTAACCTTAAAATTTTAAGCAGCACCAAAATAATAAAGTTCCACAGCCTACTGAATGTTGCATAAATGCTTCCAGGCAGCAATATTTTAGTGCAGGATAATACTTGGCAGTAAAGAAGTGTTAAGAATTCATGGTGGGCAAAGATATTAATGAAACAGTCTCTACCCCTCCAGAACAGACTACATAATTTAGCAGTCAGGCTATAATTCATTCAAGAATAACAATGGCTGAAACTTAAGAGGATGAGAAGAAAATTTACACAATTAGTTCCTTAATGGTGCATTTTAAGCTGCACTTTCAGGTACAATAAGCAAGTTTCAAAGCCTGGCATCAGATTAAATTTCAAAATTTGTTTTTCCTTTTGATATTCTGAAGAGGAGGATCCTGCTATCCCAAAAATATGTTTCAATTTTTTGCTCTCAACATACTATTTTGTGTGAATAGCACCACTTTTCTGCACATTTATTCCAACAAGAACCACTTCCACCTTAGAGCTCCTACAGAATAGATCGCAGAACAGTAACAGTAATGAATGGTAATAGTTTTAAATGTTATATTAAAAAATAGTTAAGATACTAGTAAAATATCTTTTATAAGAACTTATATTTATCAAATATGAAAATTTGGCTTACCTTAGGGAATTGTTTTACTGGAATCAGAACTTTTTGTCCCAACTTCATATTCTTATTGATGACTACATCAATATACTTTTCTTCTTCCTTTCCTTCTCCTTTTTGGAATTTTTCAATTTCTGTTAAGGAATAAAGTTATTTTTTCAGTTTAATGAAACAATATAAAAGCCGAAAATCTTCAAATTAAGTAAAAATAATTTTCAAAGCTAATATTGTATGGCATACAAATGACATGTTGTGTAATTAATACATGTAATTGGTTATACAAGGCCAATAGGGTAAAGAATGTCTCCCTTTTTTTTTTTATCTTCATGTTTATATCAGCACCTTGAATTAGCATTGCAAATGCTGCACTCAACACTTAGGATACTTTTTTTATATGGCTCAAGTAGTGACAACTGTTCCTAGAAACCTTTCAGCATGTTTAAATTAAAAAACATAACATAGTTTAATAGTCAACAATTTTATTCTTCTATAAAGTGTGTAGTTTTAATGGTGGCTTTCTACCATGCACTTAGGAACAAATGTAAAGTCAATCTTTCAGGAATGTAATTGGGTCACATAGATCATAGATCACACCCAAAAATCTGAGATTACTGTTATACCAGCAATGACATTATTAGGAGTGGGATTTAGAAGTTCAAACCTTGGCTTGCATGACTGTTCATTCCAGAGAAACGCACAAAACTGACTCTTGATTATATTTTCCTTCAAATATTGACTCTCTAGTATGCCGTTTTTCATTAGAAAAACTGCAGATTTCATTTCATTAGAGAGGATTCATGAGGAGCATACAGGGAGACAAAGTGAAGCACTTCTTGAGGTATTTGCTGGATTGGGTCCATCACGCTGGGGGCTGCAGCATTAAACTCGTTAGCATGCACCAAAAGCCAACCCATTTCAGAAGTGCCACAGAAGTTCTTCTATGGGAATTCAGCACTTGTCCGCCACAAGCATCTCCATACATCTTGTTAATTCGTCACAAGAAACACCCTTCTACTCTACCCAACCACCAGAAATTAAGGACATTCATCAAGACCTTGCAGCTTCTTTAATGTGAATGTATTTTATGCCAAGGAGAGACTGCAATAAAATAAAAACGTGAATGCAAAGAAACCAATCAAAAATATAGGAGAAACCAGCCTTTAGTACACTTTCAAAGACAATCTGGTTTGAAATTAGGTCCAATGAAAAACAGAATAAACCAATCAATTTCTAACTATGGAAAAAAAATCCATGCATTATTAGCAGATTTTTAATTGAATACCAGTCCATTTCTTTTTACCACTACAGAAATTAAAATGCCAACATCTTCTTTAATAACTGAAACTTATCTTCCATGCAAGTTTCACTAACACAAAACAGGAAATAAACAATTTATCCAAGTTACTGTTCATTGGCTGAAAAATAAGGAAATCAAGCCAGCCTCAGATTATCTGAAGGCTTCCTGAAGGAAAAGAATTCCAGAGCTGTACTTTTGAAAATTCTTGTCAAGTCTCTATAAAGGTTTTGCTTCCTATAGATTGTAGCAATGTAAAAATTCTGGAGGAGCCCTATCAAAGCAACCTTGCTCCCAGCATGTCCTTTGTTTCAACATGCTCAGTAAAAAAAGCCTCCAGCACCATTATTCCACCAGCTAACAACAACTGAGGAACATTTCAATAGTCGAAATCCAGGTAAAAATGGAAATTTGGAAACGCCACATTACAGACTAGGGAATTACGGGCAATTAAACAGATGTAAAGTTATATCAGTTTAATTTGGAACTCATTTCCAGGTGAAATTAAGACTAAAATTTTATAGGGTGTGATGTTCCCACTCAGAAATCAGGTGACTGGTATCTTTTAGAAGTCAAAGTTTTCCAAATATCACATTCAAGTGTAAATGCATAATACTATCACAGCATTCCAATACAGACATCCATCTAACAGCCCTCTTTCCTCACATAACAAGGGCAGTAGTGACAATGCTCTTTGATTTCTCTTGAAAAACAAGATTAGGTACTTAGAGGATTTTGTTTTACAAGTAAAAAATACAACAATTATTTTTAAGGCTGCTGTTGATATTACACTATTGATATGAACACTCAAAGCTTAAAACTGATCAGAAATCTGCTGTTCTTTAGCAATATTTTATTCCACAAAATGCTGATTATTAAAACTGTAATCAAAATACATCCAGTTGTTATGACTGAAGCAAATGCAGTTGCAACAAAATTTGATATGATGTGATTCAGTATTGATTTTAAATGTTAGTACTCAAATTTGTTCAAAGTCAGAAAAGCACAGTTCAACTCCATTCAATATTAAATTCAATTAATGCATTTTGCTGTATTTTTTTTGTGACAGAGCAGTGCACAAAGATTCCCAGGTAGTTCAATTGATCCCAACCTAATACGAGACCTTTACAAGTTCTCAGTCACAGTAATTACTTTGACAGTAAAGGACTTTTTCCTGAAGAATCTAAACTTACAAAATAAAAGTACCTTCAACATCAAAGCCCACCAAGTTTTTATGAACTGGTAAAGCTAAAAATTTGTTTTCTCTTGTTGAGTTATATGCTGTTGTCCCCAAATGCACAGCATGGCATACACTGCAATCCCCTTGCCCATCTCAAAGCGAGAACCACAAATTTATGAATCAACAGTGGTTTAAGGAACTTCCTAGAAATTCCCAAGAAATATAACACCTGGAAATTATTTCAGACACCTCAGTTGCACTTAAAATGCACTTTATGAGTTAAACAGAGATCTACCTCAGTAACGTCCTTCAGCTGAGCCAGCTGCATAAATTCCTTCAGAGATCAATACATTGCTAATTGTATTTCCTAAATACTTTCGCTCAGAAAAGTTATTTAAATTAAATATTTGAAGGACTTGGTTGCAGCAATGATTAATGTTAAATATGCTCATAATATGGGACTAAAATGAGCTAATAAAAACCATAAAAAGACCGTTCTCTTCTTGCTCTAGTAGATACTGAACTTTGAAGTCACTAAAGTAATTATTGAAAGAAACATATTACTTACTCCAAAAATCAGTTTCCCTACTCGAAGTATCTACACGCTTTATTGAACATTTTAAGCAAAACCCCTTTATTCTTTTACTTGCACTGTTTAAACAACTTTCTTTTTGCTTGAAGAAGCTACTGAAACCCTTTAATAGGCTGCAAATCAGCTCTCAGCAAAATGGATCACAATTTTCCCCATTTGTTTTAAAGACAAATTACTTTACCAACAAACAGCCATAGTCCATTGCCAAAGCAGTACAAAGTAAGATTAAGTCATTTTCTTCCTGTTATGGTCTAATGTTAATCAAACTTATTTAAGACTTTCTGCCTCTTCATTGCTATTGTAAAAGACTTTAGTTTTGTATGAACGAAGTCCAGTCTTTTATTTCTTTGAACTTGAAATCTAAGAAGAACGGGAAATACAGCTAAGCATTACAATTTTATCTGTATCTGCACAGCTCTTGCAATATCATTCACATACATCAAGCTTTAGATAATTAGGGAAAAATCATGCCAGATCACACAGGAAATCCAATCAGATTTTCAAGGTCAAATGGATAGGAAGATTTGCCTTTTCTTAATCCTTAGATTACTGCACTGCTTAGCTATATGAAGCAATGCCATTTCCTAGATCACAAACAGTAAATAAACATGTGATTAAAGCTTGCCATAATGCTAGAGATTAAAATCTCATGTTCTCAGACCAAGGATGCAGCTAATGCAACAGGAATTTAACTGCATACCGTAGTAACTGCATGGATTTTTTTCTTTGCATTTAATCATAGCAGAGATCTAAGCAATGATTAGTCCTCAGTTAATTCACCAAATAACAGTGGTAGATACATCAGATAATGACAAAGTAGAATTGTTCCACATTATTCTTCAGTTAGAATTAATCTTCCTGGGGCAGAACTACAATCCAGGATTTCAGCTCCCTCAGCTAAGTCAATATAAATACTTGTGTTTAATGCTGAGCAAAGTGATGCCCTATTATAAGATTGAATGTCAACCACAAAGTAAACAGAAATATTTACTGCGTTTGTCCTTAAGGCAATATTTCCGTTACACAAGATCAGGAGAAACAGAAATCGGGTCAATTTGGCTGCAAACCCTTAAGAAAGTTTCTACTCCATTTCCTGAGATTCAGATGTCTTACCAAACATCCAACTATAGCCAAATAATTTTGTACTACTAAACTTGTACTAACTTTTTCCTGCTTTGGATGGAAGAATAAGTGAAAAATGCAAGGCTCATTCAAGGATATCCACATGATCATGGTTTAAGAGAACAGAGCACTGATGGAACTGCACTGCAATTGGTCTAGAAGTAGTTTCCACATTCATTTTGAAAGTGAAAATATTCTAAGAATCACACTGTCCTTTAAAAATACTCCTAAATCAAGTGGGTTTGAAAATTACTAACATTATACTATAGAAGCAATTGATTTTGCTTTATTTAGGCAAATTTATTGCCTCGTATCTAAGAAAAGGAAACATCAAAATTTAGACTGACTCAATCAAGCACAGTATACAACTACTGAAGCATAGCCCAGTAGCAATAATACTTCTCAGTGAATTCTCAAAGCTTCACAGTTGACTTAGAAAAATCACCCCCCTCTTCAATTCAGAAAGTTCTTAGGTCAAAATGAAGGCTAAGTATCTTTACATACTTTACTCTTGAAAACTCACTGCTTTTGACCATAGCTGGAGACAGAACACTGAGCTGGATGGCCATCTCCTCTGGCAGCATGATTACTTTTGATTTCCCAACAGAAAAAATTAAAGTGACAATACTACAAAAAACAGACCTTGATTTATTAGTTTGCATTTTATGAAGACCCCCTTTAAGGAACACATTCAAGCTTTGGTAAGAGATAAGGTCCCAGAAGAAAAGGTGGACTCCAAGTCAGCTGTAGCAGAATTTCAGAAAAAAACAATAGTTTTTCCTTAATGGGCAAAACCTGACAATATTAGCACTCCAAAATGTTTATTTGGAATTTTTCACTGCGGCAAACCCCGTAATTTATCTCAAAAGACACATTTTAAGAATACCTGTTCTTTAAAAAATATTACAACTTTCCCAACAAAGCCAAGTCATAGGAAGTCTGCTGTGCCAGATGCTAACTGCCCACAGTCCTTCCAGGAGTTCTGTAAATCCAGAGTACAGTAACACAAGATGGTGAACCCAATTACAATCCTAAATCTGATTAAATTGATGGGAGCTTAATCTCATTATTGTTGTAGTAAAATGGTCTTGATTGTGCTTCAGATTATACATCTTTTACCTTGGACTGTTTTATTCCCTGTCCTACTAGGGGATGATTAAAAGTTCTTTGAATCAACACCTCTCCAACCAATATTTCTCATCTTTTAAGCTGAAAACAGTACTGCACAATATGAACTTGAACTAGAATCACCACACCAAGGCTTTAATACACTTCAAAAGGCTTGTTGAAATAAACCCCACAGATTTCCTTACAACAGCCTCTCAGAGACCTACTACTCACTCCCCATCATCTTGATCTGCCTGAAGCTGGACAACCGTCCCAATTTTTGCACTAAACAGAAGAGTCAACCTTAGCCTCCTACTTTTGAGTATCTTAAAACATGTCTAGCATAGTCTACTTTGCTTCAAAGCAGTTTCTCTGTGCAGACATTCACAAAAAAACCGCAGAATTTCCCAATTTCAACTGTATATACCACATCCCAATCCGCCGGAAAAACACACAATTAATTTCAGCAATGAAACATTTTCTGATGAGTAAATGCTTAGACAAATATCCCTTTCTCTACCCTCCAAGATATTTCCAAAGTACATACTAATTAGTGTATCAATTTAAAAAAAGGGAAGATTAGAGAACTAAAGTAATCAAGCAAACAAAACCAGCCTCAAAATATTTAAAATAAGGAAACTAAATATATGTGAAATTGCAACATTTAGACTCATCCTGAATGTGTCTAAAACACAAATAAAAAACGCAACAGAATTTTCAATTTTTAATATTGTTGCTCTATTACTGCACCCATCCCCAGTCCTTTAAGAGCCTCAGAAAACCTCACCTATTCTCCTCAGCCAACATTTTAATCCTTTAAAAAGACTTTTTAAAAATCGCAAGTTTTGCATCCATAATAGGTCCTAATTCTGAACTGGCATAGAAAGTAATGCATTGATAACATGAATTGTGCATAAAAAACCACACTAATTTGTTTCAACTAATGTGCATTATTACAATAGTTGAATTCTGAATAACTGTCTTTCATATGCCACCTTAATTTTGTAAAAGCAACTGACAATGAATCTAATTTCAATTTACAATAAAATAAGCAGTTCTTGCTAGAATGATGTCTACAGCATTCAGAACCCTCAAATTAATAATAATATCCCTGTTGAAGGACTCAAACCAATCTTTATTTAAATTGCATTCAGAGGCATTGTAAGTTCTATTTTACAGTGTAAGTACTACTATCTGCACTGATCTGAAAATACATTTCAGTCACCAACATGACAAATATTTTGAATGGGCTTTTTTATTTAAGCAATTCAAAACTAATTGAACACCTATTACCTTCACACCAAAAATGACTCCACTAAAATCTGTTTAGACTGATTAATATTAGCAGCAAGGTAGGAAGTACCACAGTAGGAACTGTCAAAATCATGTATAAGGTATTAATAGAGGTTTAATCCGTCTTGCTCAGGAAGAAAACAAAATGTAGACATAGTCAGTCCCATATCCTCAACCTACTCCTGAAATAACTGAAAGTTATTTATCTCATAGTGAAGATAACTTATAACAAAATGCTAAAATCATCTGTATGATTTACCTACTGTACATTTACCTAGAGCCGATCTTTCTTTAAGCATGAATATTTTTAAATTAACAAGGTCAGGTATCCACTAACTACAAAAAGTCAACTCATTTGTTCTGTAACTTAAAAATAAAAACCAAATTACAGAGCATCTTGCACTATTTGGTACATAGGACTCAGGCAAAATGAAGTTCATGCTCTGTATGAAGAGTCCTTATAAGCTCCTCTCCCACCTTTTTCATTTACGCATATGAACACAGACAGGTAGCTCTTACACAAGATTTCACTTGACATTCTGGTGAGACATCAAGAAGGGTCTATAATCTTTCCTCCTTATCATGTACATAGCACTGCAGAGTACTACAAACTTTCTGTGATTCCTCTGACAACTTTCACAAGAAAACGTGTAAGCCAGATCTCAACTGAAAAATGGATACAACCTGCAGCTCTCAATATGCAAGTATCACATTTTAAACTATTGCCAAGGTGAAGCAGCAGCCAAAGCACATCCAGTTGTTGACCCTTAAAACAGACAGACTTAAGCTCTCTTAAGACCACACTTTAAGGCACTGGCAAAGACTGCAATCTTAAAATCTGCCAGCAGATTCAAACAAACCATATTGAATACTAGAAGATGGCTATGCTAACAAAAAACATCCCTGTGTTTTGTATAATTGATAGTTACACAAATAAGTGTACAGCTGTTTACTTAGCATTATGCAAGACTTATGTAACCATCAGCAAGACAAAGTAGTCTTATCTTCTACTTTTCTAAAAATCATTTTTAGTCAACTAGAGCTTTGCCAGGAGCCTCCATTCCAATGACAGAAGGCCAAGGTACAGCCTCACACTCTGGCAATCCTTAATTCAGTAATGTGTCGTATCCCACTGATAAATACCAGTAAAACACAACTCATGCCTTCCGTAAGTCACAATTTACTTGAAATCATCACTAAAGCAGAAGTTTCAGGAAACATCCACAAATACTGAAGGAGCTGGCTGATGTCATCAACAGGCCGCTGTTTTGTAAGGTCATGGTCATAAGGGAATGTCACTGCTGACTGAGGCAAAGCAAGCATCAGTCCTACCTTCAAGAGCAGGGAGGAGGATGTGGGGCACCCAGAGCATGGTAAAACTCGCCTTGATGTCTTGGAAGGTGATGTAGTAAACAGCTCTTTAAACCCTTTTCCAATCACAGAAAGACAAGATGAGAGCAGTTTGCACAAATTTACGGCAAGGAAGTCACATGTAATAAACAGCACTATGAACAATATGAGATGAGACAAGAGCTGATGTGTCCACCCCATCTGCAGTAGAGCTTTTGGTAAGCCTCCCACACACCATCCTCATGTGAGCTGATGAGGCACAGGATAGACACATGGACCATGAGGCAGACTGAAAACTGACCTGCCTGGCTCAAAGGACTCTGTCAGGGGCACCACAACCAGGCCAGCCAGGGGTCAGACATCAGTGCTGAGCTCTGAGGGTCAATGATATTTAACATCTTCATCAGTGACCTGGCTGATGCCACAGAGTGCAGTTTCAGCAGCTTCACATGTAACAGAAAACTGTGAGCAATTCAAACACCAGAAGGTTGTGATGACACTCACAGCGCTTTGAAGAGGTGAAGGGATGGGCTGACAGCAGTCCTATGCAGTTCAAAGGGAAGTGCAAAGTCCTGTCTGTGGAGGAATAACCCCATGCAAGAGAATGGCCTGGAAACCAAACAGCCAGAAAGCGGCTTTACAGAAGACGACCTGAAGCTCAAACAAGCTGAACACCAGCCAGGAAGGCACACTTGCAAGGGCCACCAGCACCTGGGCTGAACCAGAATAGCACTGCCAGCACTTTGGCAGTGGTGATCCTTCCTCTCATGCAAGTTTTAGCAAGCATCTTGATTTCTGCTGTTTTGACGAAGAATTCTGAAATTATTTTTTGAAGGAACGATTTGTTCCATCTCTCGTACTTTTTAAAAAACACTAGTTCTAATAAACTCTTTCCCCAGCCCAAGATTTATTTCTCTTGAAATAATGGAGCATAGAAAGCCATGATTTGTTACCTGAAAGCACAGTAGAAATTAATGTTATTCATTCATCATAGGAATGCTAAAACAGTCCAGAGAAACAGCTATGGACAGACCCAGGGTACAGCTGTCCATTGTTTTCCCTCTCCATTGTGCATGGCTGAAAATGCACACAGCATGCAGCTCTTCTCACTGCTTCCCAGAATGCCACAGTCCAAAATGCATTTTCTGTCTAATAAAAACTTGTCACTGTCCATATTTCACACAGAGTTAGGGAAAAGAACAGAGATAAAGCTATTGCAAGTATCTATATAATGTTTTTAAATTCTTATATTTAATTCAGTGAAATTCAGAGTTAGCACCAGACACTGCTATGACTTAAACTCACACCCACTGATCCTACATAAGCTCTACCAGCAAGCATAACTTCAATCTTACTACAGAATTGATAAAAAAATATGTATTCTTTGGCATTGCACTGGTCATGTGAAATCAGAAAGTGAATGCAATCACTGCTTAGAGCCTCTAAAAGATGAACCACTGAAAACAGTATACACTGGAGTAACCTTCATGTATATCTCTTGTTTCAACCTACTGTTCACAATTTTCTCATCTTGCTGATTTTTAACACAAGCTTGCTGGTCCTTTGATTGAAATTTCTCAGAATCCTGAGATTGCCATGTCTGACACTTTGTTTACTAAAGCACAAACTATCGATGTTCAAGTAATCTGTGAAAAAGTAATCTTGTACAGAAAGAACATAAAATCAGAAATACAGGTGGATGTCAAGGGTCATAAAATAGATGAGTTGTATATTACTCTGTAAAACAAAAAGCCAACAAATTTTAAAAATGCTTTAATATTTATGAAAAAGGTAACAACCTAAAGCATCCTAAAGCATTTGTGCATTCTCATGCACACTTGTAGGAAACAAACCTATGGACATTATGAAACATTAGTTGGCACAGGTAAAAGAAAAGAGACCAATTCCAACACACCATCCTGGATTAGGCTAACACAACCCTAATCCCCTAACCTCAAAGCCAGGTTGGATGGGCTTTGAGCAAGCTGGTCCTGCGGAATGTGTCCCTGCCCATGGCAGAGGGGATTGGAACTAGATGACCTTTAAGGTCTTTCCAACCCAAACCACTTCATGATTCCTTCAGAAGATCATCACTGCCACTGCCAGCAGATAAAAGAGGCAAAGTATCACTTATGACAAAATTACTGTAGGCAGTACTTATGTCGCCATCCATTACAGTCCTAGCCTGCAGTAATGTAACTTGGCAGAAAAAATGTACAAAGTCAGCTTGCACATCTACTGTCCTACAGGAAAGTACAGCTTAAAGAAGTTTGTGTGGAAATTTTAGGTATGAGCTTCAACATAAGTTGGATGTTAAAAACTTCTCGCATCCAAGTTAAAAATTAACTAGCAGAGGGATAATATTAATAACAATCTCTTCCACATGCTCAATAGCAGGCAAGTCCTAATCATTTTCTTTGTATGAAGATACATATTACACAGAATTAATGCATATTGCTACCACATTCAATTTTTTTCCCAAACACTATGCTATTAAACTTATTCTCATGAAATTAGTTGAACCACTTCACAGAATTCTAGAACAAGATCAGACTCCCCTAGAAGTATTATAAAACTTGAAAGTCCACTTTATGGACTCAATCCAGCTTCAAATCATAAGGACCAAACATCTTTCAACAGACAGTTTCGGCAGGAAAGCAGCTACATCTACAGTTGCAATAAATCTCTGCCTCTGTAGGACCATGTGCCTGTCCATGTAGCGCCTTCCCTGAGGAAGGTAATCTTCCAACTTTCATGGCACCTATGAAAAAAAGGTTCTTTGTTAAAGTAGTATTTCTAGCACTCACCTAATAGACCATTATTCATCTTTCTAAATTGAAGAAAAAAATGAAACTGACCACATTTGACACCTGCATAAGTATCTGAAGTAACTATCAACTCATGCCAGTAAGCTTTTGCTGAAACACATCTTACAAAGCTAAAATATACTATAGTTTTAGTAGCCTTTATGGTATGGGTTTACTTGCCATAAGAAACAGCTCTGACTCATTCTGTAAAGAAATTATCTTCATGTTTACTTCAAATGAAACTAAGCAGTTCCTTCTGAGTAAGTTGTATTTTGGGTTAGTAAACTTGTTTACAAAAACAGGTTTATCTTTCTTCAGTAGAAAGTATTTTTAAAGGTCCAAGTTTCTTTCCAACAGACATGGTTATGGTATAGCTGTAAGAATCAGGAAAACTGCATGCTCTGTGCAACTACTCAGCAGTCAAGACATTGCAAATTCTTTTGTCTAAATAATTTGTTTTGATGACAGTTTAAAATTAAATGCTTATACAGAAATCTAAAATGTGATGCCTGAGTTTTACTGCAGCCAAATTATGTCACGTAGTTAATTGATAAAACAACTTTAGACATGTTACTGTTTTAGTTTTAATCCAGCTAATTTCAGAATGCCAACTTTCACTGAACATAACTTTTTCCCAGTGATGAGTATGTGTGTTCTTAGGGGACTAGTTCTTATATTCAACAGTTTCAAGAGCAGATTTCAGTACATTTCTACAGATTATACACCAAAAATCAATACTACGAAGTGTCACAGGCACAAGACAGCCGACACATTTAAGTGCAGTGGAACAATTCACAGCCAGGGAAGTTCACCTACATTCAAGGTGAGACAGCAAAAACAAAACTGGTCATATTTTTAACAGTAGTGCTGGGAACCTGCACAAGCTGCTTCTAACCAGACACCTGCCCTGCTTGTCCCCCACCTACCTTCACAGCCCCATATATTCAAGTTTCTGCTCCTTCATCACTTCTGCCTGCCAAGAAACAATAAGAAAAGTGCCAACGCAAACTACCTGAGGTGCTATTACATCTTGATTCAGTGATGCTTAAATTGCTTTTATATGGGAAAGAAAATGTTGATGCTCCATTTTCCAAAAGTACAGAATGAAGTTATCTTCTAGATGTGGCAGAGGACAAAGAGAATGCGTTTTAAAAAAATACAGCTGATTAAGAAATTTAGAATCTGGGTACCTAAAAGATGAAGGACAACTGAGACAGCAATAACCAATTAATAGGGTAGATTTTTCTATTGCTCCCTGCTACTAGAGAGAAACAAAGCAAAAACGTGCATTTGGGAAGAAACTCAAATAGTTGCAATGGATACAGGTGCACCCAAGAAAAAGTCTTCCCAGAGAAAGGAGCATGTGTTACTAAGTTTCAAATCTCACTTCCCCATCTGGATTCAGTGACCTTAGAGCAAGGGCAGGAATGACATGTCCAGTCACATACAAAAGAACCAACTAAAAAGGCTGGAATGTGTTATTTTGCATACACCCAAGAAGTAAAGGTGCTTCACTGAACTGAAAAATCTGACTGTGCACTAATACATCTGAAAAGAATATTTAACCACAGGGAATATAATCTCTTTCTTGTACCGACAAACTCACAAATCCCTCTACCAAATGTGACATGTGGGTTTAAAGACTCCATCATCAGTGTGTCACAGAGCCAGAAAAAAACAGAAATGCTACAATGAATTTTTGCTGATGAAAAATGGAACAACATTCCCAGAGCCGCTCTTTTTGGGGATCCCTTTCTAAAGCAAGGCACAACTAGTTGAATATGTTACTATTCATACTTGCTGTAACTGTAACTTTAAAAATAGGAATATAACACTAAATTATCAGAAAGAGCTGGGAATGAAGAAGAGATTTTGTCACTACATTCATACAGCTTTTACTACACCCTTGCATAATAACTAACTATTGGCAGTACCCCTTGACAAGAAGCATGAGATTAACCATGTAGCTGGCCATGAATATCCTGTTTAATCTATTTTTCTGAAGGGGCCATCTGCTCTTATTTCTTCATTTTGTGGCTTAGCTTGAAATTGCATTCACTATTCTGTTAGGATTTCAATTAGGTACATGTAAAATTTCTCCCATGTGAGGATGGCTGTCTTGAGGATGAAATACTGTAAGGGGAAAAGGTGTTATTACCAAAAGTTGATTGACTAATTGATACAGCTCAAACAGCTAATTAGTCATCAATAAAATGAAAGAAAAACAATGCTAACGTTTGTGTTATTACAGCACAGCTTGACATCCATTACTAACAGTATGCATAGCCATATTTAAGGTACCAAACCTGAATAAAGAAACTATGTTTGCTTTCTGCATTCCCTCCACTCAGCTCTTTTCTGATGACTCTGCAGAAAAACTTCAAATCTCTGCTTTGATAACAGCAATGTAACCTTCCCCGATGAGGAGCCAAAAAATACCTCATACAGATGCTGACAAGACATACCTATGTGATTAGCATCATTTGTACAGACTTAGAAATAATGAATAGTTACTGCCAAAACACTTACTGACATACAAGTTACAGAGTTGAGCTCTAGCCAGTTACCACTCCAGTGCAATAATATAAAGTTCAGCAAAATATTCTGAAAGAACTGTAAAAAAGTACAGAAACTGTAGAAGCCTACAGTTTCATCTTATACTTTATCCTAGTGAGAAAGAAAAGTACTTTTGAATCAGTTATTTCCTATCCATTTCACTGCTTTCCCCAGAAAAATGACCAAGCAGGTGGCTATCCAGAAAGCTGAGTACTTCAGCTATTGCCTAGAGTAACTAAATAAATACTCAGCATCGGCCTCATGAACGGCATCAATAGCAAGCAGCCTCCTAGCCCAGGCAGCCCTTGGAAGCTTTGGTCATTGCTTTCAGCACATGAACAGGAATAAGGGATTGGTGCCTTTAGGACCTACAACCTACTCAGACGCAGAAAATACATCATGTTAGCACAATGCTCAGCACACCACTGAAGTCTAAAGAAACTATGATCTACCAGTTAAGAAAGCAAGTCACATCTATTTTCCACTGTCAGGGCATTAATCTAAAGGATAATTTGCTTAGAGTTCTTTATAGAGCTGATCTTCCAGCCAGCTACTTGCCACTTACTTGGTAATAAAATACACACCAGCATTTTTAATTAACCTTATACTGAACTACATGAACTATTACTTAGGGTTTCAAACAAGGCCTATTATTTCAGGTCTGCAAACTATATAAGTGCATCTATAAATAAATAATTTATAAATACCATTATGCTAATTTCCCTGTACTCTCCATTTAATCAGCTGATAATAAAGGAATATTCTAACAGCTTGAAGTTTAAAAGCCTGGGAAAGTTTCTTTTAAAATTTTATTCAACACTTATCAAATTGGACTGACAGCAGCCTTAACAGCTCAAGCACACACGAAGAAAAACACAGGCCCAAAGCTACTTCAGTTCATAAAAGGATTTGGGGTGGAAGCGACCTTAAAGATCATCTAGTTCCATACCCCCTGCATGGATACTTTTCCCTAGACCAGGCTGCTCAGAGCCCCATTCAACCTGACCTGGAACACTCCAAGGAATGGGGCTTCTACAGCTTCTCTAGGCTACCTGTGCCAGTGCCTCAGCACACAGAAAAGAATTTCTCCTAATATATAATCCAAATTTCTCCTCTTTTATTTTAAAACCATCCCCGTGTATGCTGTGGTGTCACTCGTGATATATAAAGTCAGGGGCAGAAGGAAGAACTGGACACTTGGAGTGGGAGGAATAAGGAAGGGGGAGAATGTTTTAAGTGGAGGCATTTGTCCCCTCGAGCCACAGTCAGGCGTGATGGAATCCTATCCTCATGGAGATGCTGAACACCTGCCTGCTCATGGGAAGTGATGAATGGATTCCTTGTTTTCATTCACTTGTAGGCATAGCTTGTACCTTGGTTATCCAAGTATCCTATCTTAACCCAGAGTTTTGTAGTTTTTACTCCTTCGATTCCCTCCCCCATTCCCTCGCGGGGAAGGGTGAGAGCAGCTGCGGGGCTGAGCGGCGGGCTGGGGTTACAGCAGGACAGGGACACACCCGCGCCTTGAGATGCAGAACAGACAGAAGACATCTGGCTGCGAAACCTGCTGTGACAGGCGAACACCGAGGGCACTCAGCACGACGTGAAGCCGCGGTTCCGCTCTCCCAGGGATGACGTCCGATCCCAGCTCTCCCGGGGGATGACACTGCTCCCCGGAGCCCCCGTCCTGGCTCTCCCAGGGGACTGACACCCGCTCCCGGGAGCCCCAGTCCCGCGTCTCCTGGTGGGCTGACGCCCGATCCTGAGCGCTCCGATCCCGACCCTTCCGAGGGGCTCATACCCGATCCCAATCCCGCCTTTCCCGGGGAATCACACCCGTTCCNCCGATCCCGCCTCTCCCGGGGGAATCACACCCGTTCCCGGCGGCCCCGATCCCGCCTCTCCCGGGGGAATCACACCCGTTCCCGGCGGCCCCGATCCCGCCTCTCCCGGGGGAATCACACCCGTTCCCGGCGGCCCCGATCCCGCCTCTCCCGGGGGAATCACACCCGTTCCCGGCGGCCCCGATCCCGCCTCTCCCGGGGGAATCACACCCGTTCCCGGCGGCCCCGATCCCGCCTCTCCCGGGGGAATCACACCCGTTCCCGGCGGCCCCGATCCCGCCTCTCCCGGGGGAATCACACCCGTTCCCGGCGGCCCCGATCCCGCCTCTCCCGGGGGAATCACACCCGTTCCCGGCGGCCCCGATCCCGCCTCTCCCGGGGGAATCACACCCGTTCCCGGGGGCCCCGATCCCGCCTCTCCCGGGGGAATCACACCCGTTCCCGGCGGCCCCGCAGGGCCGGGCCGCTGTCGCCCCCTCCTGGCAGCACACGGCGCGAGCAGCACCGCGCCCGAAATAATTCCTGGAACGCTCTAAAGCCCTCCCGAAACAGCTCCCCCCAAAATGACACATACACAATGCCTTCTCTAATACCCGGTGCCCGAATCATAATGGAGTTGCCCGGCAAAGATGCATTCAAAAACCTTTCTCCATAAGCTACATCGTCAGGAGTTGTGCATTATTACATGTAAGATATTAGAATCTTGTAGAAAAAAAATCACTGTGGAAGGCTTCTGCTCTTTCCAAAGTGTGCCCATATTAATAGTTCAGAATCGCCCAAGATCCTCAAATTCACAGATAATATAAGGCTAGAAGAAGTCTTCAGAGGTCATTAATTCTCTGTCATGGTTTAGCCACAGCTAGCAGCTGAGCCCCACAACCTTCACCGCAGGAGGATGGGGGAGAAAAATCACAAGGGTAAAATTAATAAAATTCATGGGTCAAGATAAAGATAGTTTAATACTAGGTAAAACAAAATCTGTGCACATAAGCAAAGCAAAACAATTCATCCACCACTTGCTATCGCCAGGTAGGTGCTCAGCAATTCCCAGGAAAGCAGACCTCCATCACACAAAATGGTGACTTGGGAACACTATCGCTCCAAACTTCCTCTCTTCCTTCTTCCTCTCAGCTTTATATGCTGGGCATAACACTATATGGTCTGGAACATCTTTTGGGTCACTTGGGGTCAGCTGTACCAGCTGTGTCTTACCCCACTCATTGTTCCCCACAACCTCTTTGCTGGTGGGGCAAGGAGCAGAAAAGGCCTTCAAGGAACAGAAAAGGCCTTTGTAAGTTCTGCTAAGCATTAACAAAAATATCCCTGTGCTATCAACATTTCATCACAAATCCAAAGCACAACCCCACAGTAGCTACTAGGAACAAAAATTAACCCCAGCCAAAACCACCACATCCCTCACAAGCACTTTATGACTACACTTACATTATTCCCAGCATTTGTTTCACAGGCTTCTGTGAAGAATCAGGTGTCTGCAGAAACAGAAAGGTCTAAAGAACAGATATAGTCAGCCTTAAAAACATGATAAATCTTTTGTTGTATGCTTTTATACAGTAGGCCAATAACAGCCACCTAATCATTTTTCCAGGCCATGGATGCACAGCGTAATAAAGAATTCAAGGGTATATGATAAGTGAAAAGAATCTTTAAAACAAATCCGTGTTACACAAGACAAACTGGACCACAATAGTCTTTTCCAGTTCAAGATCTAGTACTGAGGTGCTGCATTTCTTGCAGACTGTCCAGCCTAGGATATTACTTGGGATAACTCTACATAGGGAGCAAGTGTTAACTACAGCTTAAAGGTACCACAGCAGCCCATCTGCTGTGAAGCAGTGTAGCTCCTCCAGACACACCAGGCTTTAAATGGAGAAACTAATTCAGTCACTAAGAACAAACTCCTTTGCTTTGAGAAACATCAACTACCACAAGGATTTTGAAGAACCCTTTTAAGGAAGGCAGAAAACTTTGACCAAGTTTCTTCAAAATTAGGACTTCCTGAGCCTAAAATAATAGGCTGGAAGTGGTCATGAAGCAGTTGGATACCTAGTGAAGTGAAAAAATGCATTCTGAACTTTCATGACTCTACAAATGGATCAAGAACATCATATCCAAACTCTGTTTCCATAGCTGAGGAAAAAAATCTGCTTTCCTTCAAGCTCAGGAGGAGAGATGGGGTACAGTTAAATACAATAAAAAGTCAAACAACCAAACAGACATGATGAACCATAGTGCCTTTCACTCTCACAGAAGTGAAATTTATCACTTAGCATTAGGCTGGAGGTAGGTAGAGAAGAAAAGGGTGATTTTTTTACTTCACTGCTTTACCTCATGGAGCTGTAACACTGAAGCTGGCATAGAGGGCACCACAGCATTTATGCTTAATAGAAGGCAGGCAACAAACCCTCAGATACTGCAGATGTGATTGCAGGGAGCAGAAACTGGGCTTCTGACCTGGGACACATCAGGATTGCTACTAAACCACCTCTAGTTAATTAGGACATGGATCAAATGAACAGTAACAAAAACCTTTGTCCACTACCAGCAAACAAAAGAGGACATATGAAAGGAAGAATGACCGTATTAAAAGCAGTCCTTCCATTTCTACATCTGAAAATCATTATTTTTACCCCAAAGCAGTAGGAAAAATTGGCTGAAAACATCTAAAAATCTTTTGCTTTCAAACACATCTGCTTCCCAGAGTACTAGTACTGAATGGTCTGAGGCAGTAAAAGGCTACAGACACATTTACTCTCCAAGCATTCAACAAATGCAGCAGCAGTGAGAGGAGAAGCAATTTCAATTTATAGAATCATAGAATACCCTGAGTTGGAAGGGACGCACAAGGACTGGAGTCCAACTCCTGGCCCTGCACAAGAATCCCACCATGTGGCTGAAAGCATTGTTCAAATGTTAATCTTGAGCTGTGTCAGGCTTGGTGCTGTGATCCTTTATTTCCCTGGAGAGCCTGTTCCAGTGCCCAGCCAGCCTCTGGCAGAACCACCTTGCCTCAAGATCCAACTTAAACCTCCCCTGACACAGCTTCAGGCCATTCCCTCAGGTCCTGTCAGATCGCCACAGAGAAGAGATCAATGCCAGCCCCTCCTCTTCCCCTCATGAGGATGTTGCAGACTGCAATGAGGTCTCCTCTCAGCCTCTTCTTCTCTGGGCTGAACAGAACAAGTGACCTCAGCCACATCTCATATGGCTTCTCCTCCAGAGCCTTCATAGTCCTCCTCTGAACACCCTCTAATAGTTTTATATCTTGCCTATATTGCAATTTATACTGTGGTGTCTGAAACCATACACAATACTTAAGACATTTTCCTATATTCTTTGTCTTGTCCACATAAAGGCATCTTCCTCAGAGGGTTCCTTTTGAACAATCCTGATGGATTATTAAAGTCAAAGAAAATCAGTAAATCCTCAAAGGATTTGCAACATCAGGTTTTCACTGTCACTATATTATACTAAGATCAGCACAGCAGCAGTTGTTATAACAAATTTTCTGTTGGATCAAGTACAACGGGTTTACTAAAATGATTTCTAATCTTTTAGGTTCCCAATTACTTTGTCAACAAATTCTTCCTAAAAATAAAGATCCATAAAAGAACACCCATACAAGCCAAAAAAGTGAAAGATGTACCATCTACAAGAATTCAACTGACATTTTTTGCTGCCTTGCAACTTCGTTGAAGTTGAGTTGTTACCTGCAGCCAAAAGTCTGATAAACACATCAAAATCAGAAATGAAAGGCATCCAGAAAATAGCAACTAGAGATATGGAATAGAAAGGAAATCCATTCATCTGCCTAGTTTCTTAGAAAGTTTACCTTGACAATAAGGTAAAATACTGAAAAACAACAACACCACATAAAAGACCATAAGTCATAAATATGACAAAGGTGAGTTTAAGCAAAGGAAAATTTTAAGATAGGATAAACACAAAGAATAAAACATGCACTGCTCAGCTGTTGAGGTACAAAAATACATCAGTCTAACAATGCTTCTTCATCCTCTCTCTGCAGTTACTGCTCTTTAATTTGCTCCTTGGCATAAACAGCCAACCTTCAGTTCCTGTACAGCCCAAGTCATTGACAGTTCAAAGAGCTTAACAATTTAGCAGGGATCAAACGTCCATAAATGCAACTAATTTTGCGCCAAAGATGCCAAGACACACAGAATCCACTGGTCCTTCTACCTGGTTTGAGTGTTAACCAACCATTGCGTATTTTTTCATTTGTACTTGGCCAGATATTTCACCATCTGTTTAAAGGGCCTCTTTGCGCCTTTATTCTCTCTTGAAGGCAGTCAGGCTCCCAAAGCACAAATTGAAGATCACTTTCACACACCAATCAGACTAGCAAGAGGCCTACAGACCTTCTCAAGCTTGCAAAGCATTGTATTTTTTCCATGATTTCCTCAAAGATTAAGACATATGGACTTCTGGAACTAGAATGTCACAAGAAAATTAAATTCCTGAGTCCATATGCCCTTATGGCCTTAGCTTAAGGCCATAAAGATATTAATTTTCAAGCTAGTCTTACTCTTGAAAAAAATCACACTTGGCTAGAAATATATGGCTCTAAAATAATTCCCAGAACTCCCACCACCCCTACCAAACAGCAAATGGCATGGGAGAGACCTGCCTTCCCAGGATTCAGGGGTAGACAAGCCCACTTTATCAAGGTACTCCACATGCCCAGTACAGAAGCCCTGTCCTTCATTATCTTCTATTTGAAAAACAGTATTAATAATGTAAACATTAAGCTTCCAAGATTCCTGCAGAGCTCAGCTAAGAACAGTCAGTTAATTCACCATAAAATATTAGGTGTGTCAGTTACCAGTTAATCTATTTAAACATGCTTTTTACTGAACCCTGCTAAATACTAATTAAAAAGTCATGCAGTACCACACTGAATACTTTACAGAAGCTTCTCAACTCTGAACTTTAATACCTGATTATTTCAAACAAAAGTGCATCCTAAATTCTTTTGTTTCTTAATTATACTCGAAGTCAGGGAGGGGAACAAAGTCAGAGGGCAGAAAGGTCACATACATTAATTTTAGGTACATGCAAGAAGTCAAACAAGCCACAGGCCAGAAGAACAGTGCTGTGACCTTCTGTCTGATTTTCCCAGTAAATAAGTACTCAGAAGGTTACAGTTTTAATTTGCATGGCTGGTGTCAAAAAGGATTGAAAGTGACAAACCATGTCAGCCTGCATTTGAAACCTTTAAATTCAATCTCTCTCATTGACTGCCAAAGTGAGTGTGCAAGTGAATTAGGAGTCAGCTTTACGCTAACTGTGATCGCAGCGAGGGGCTCTAGAGCAGACGGGCCCAGGGGTGAAGGAAGTATGATTATCTTCAGCTGCATTTTGCAGAAGCCCTGTTAACATGAGTGCAATACCTGATAAACCACTTTCCCAGCTTTTTCAGAGAGCAAGATTGAAATCTTTTAGGAAGCCCTCTGACTGTTCCAATGCAGTTTCAATGCAGTAAAAGCAAAGAGCAACCGTAACAAAAACTTGAACTTCTAAAGTTTTACCAAATACAGATAGCTGAGATGAGACACAGACTCAAATATCTCTTCTAAGATTGAAATGTTACTGCTTTTCATGTTGCTTTAAGAAAACAGAAATAGAACCCAAGTCAGCCTTCCCTAGTTTGATGGTGCAACCATTACATCATATCCATTCCCATTACTGTCACTTAAATTTCTCAACATACTTGGCCTGGAAAAATATCCAATTCCACCAAAACATTTTCGTTAGACTGTTGTCTTCTAGTAATCAGACTAAAGCCAAAAGAGTTTATTTCTGGTTAACCTCTAAGAATGACAAGTAAAATTGACCAGCTGCCTGAAAAAATCTGAGGAGTACAAATTTACTATATTTCATATGATGCTCTGAATAATTTTAAAACACCATTAGCTTTCTACAGCCATATCTCATTTTCAAAACACCTATGACCTTCATGAAGTGCTTTGAAATCCTCAAAGAATAGAACACTTGAAGCAAATATTATTTCTGTGATTGATACTATAATGACAAAAAGGAGACTTTGAGGTTACCCCAATGGAGTACATTTAACATCATTTGTATTGGGAATGAGCAGCACCATGTGTCTGTGCCATGCCAGCAAACTTGCCCACATAGGAAAATGGATGTTTCAGTGGCAAATTGATTACTTATGTTACATCATATGTATGTCTTTACACATAATCACATTTATTTGATAAATTAAAGCAAAGCACGAAACCCCTTGCATACTTAGATTAATTGAAACTTTTCCTGGTTTTGGCTGGGATAGAGTTCATTTTCTTCCTAGTGCTTGGTACAGTGCTATGCTTCCGATTCAGTATGAGAGCTGACAACACAGTGATGTTTTGGTTGTTGCTAAGTAATGCCTGCTCTAAATCAAGGGCTTTGCAGTGTCTCACGCTCTGCTGGGGAGCAGGTGCACAAGAAGCCCAGAGGGAGCACGGCCAGGAGAGGTGACCTGAACTGGACAAAGGAATATTCCACACCACAAGATGCATGCCCAGTATATAAACTGGGGGGAGTTGACTCAGAGCCACTGATTGCTGCCTGGGGACAGCCTGGGCATCAGTCAGCAGATGGGGAACAACTATAAAATGCATCACTTGTTTCTCTTGGGTTTTATTCCTCTTTTTCATTTCCAGTATAATTATTATATTTTACTTTATTTCAGTCATTAAACCCACAAGCTGTACCTTTTTTCAATTCTCCCCAGATTCCACCAGGGGAAAGGGAACAAATGGCTACACAGTACCTACCAATCAAGCTGAGCTTAAACCACAACAAAAATCAGTCATATATATAAAACCTTAATTTATTGTTAAGCTCCTGCTTCAGCCATTTTTACAAAGCCATCTCTGCTAAAAAAAAAAAAAAAATAGACCACTAATATCCTCCACAAAGCAGAAAGTGAGTACACTCCCTCAGCTCTGATTATTAACTCCCAAGCAAAATTTGACACAAGAAACAGAAAGCCCCTGCTGATCNTTTAGGGAGGTACAGCTCTGATTATTAACTCCCAAGCAAAATTTGACACAAGAAACAGAAAGCCCCTGCTGATCACCACTAGATATGTGGCTCAGGGAAGCCATTCAACGCACAGTTAGCACATACAGCCATCTACTGATAAGAAGGTTTGGTATTCCTGTACATCATATCATTGACATTTTAAAGTAAGCCTTGCCAACTGCAGATATTACCTCAAATCTCAAAGCAGCTAAAATGAGCTTGTAAGGAAGAATTCCAGAGGTCCACTCTGCACAAGAGTTATCTTTCAGCAATGGCAGCAGCCCTAACTTTCATTATCTACACATTTAATTATCTACACAACCTGAACAACTGCCAAGCACCCATTTTCAGGTCTCCCCTGTTAGAAATGTGGCTGGTATCACCATGTTTTATTTACAGTTAGCTTCTTCCATCTGCAGTTTCACATACTTCATTCAAAACTGCTCATCTTGCATCACTACTATAAATAAATGTGAAAGAAAGTAAAGTAACTTTTCTCTCAGGGATCTTCAGTATTTTTAGAGCATCACTCATGAACCAAGTTATGACAATCAACACTACACTTGTACATTTACCAACATTTACATACAGCCACAACTGCAAAGTCAGCTTTCAAAATAAGGCTTGATTTCAGAATTACCATCACTCCCACAGACAGAAATATTTTTCAGATTTTGCATAAAGATGAGCATATGAGAGTTGAAAATAGGGAAAATACAAATGTACTAATCTCTTGCTTCTTCACAGAATCTCATCTTTCCCAAGGTTCTTCATTTACAGAACTTACTATAAGCTAATAACTGGACAAAATGTTCCAGTTCCCACTGTCTGGTACCAGCTGCAAATTAATTGTATTAGCATGGACATCTTACTACACATGTAAATAAGTCTACTTCCCATCTATAACATGTCTAATGATTTACAGGCAAAAAAATCCCCTTTCTAGGATGGCTTTATGTTCAAGTATACAACTTCTTAATTAGAACAAGGGATAAAGTCTAGTCTCCTGGAAAAGATTCCCACTGTTTTAAGAATTAAGCAGCAGCTAAATGTTTCAATGACTGTTTAAAACAAAATTTAAGCAATAGGTTTTGTATTTGTGTCCCATGGAGACAGGGCATCAAATCCTTGAACAGAGTTCTCAACAATAAAAATCAAGACTTACTATGCAGGAACATTGAAGGATACTGATATTTGATTTTAGTGCTCTCAAAACAAGGTTTAGAGGCAGAAAAAATTTCTGTCATATCTTAATTCAGAGAGACAGATTAATAAGACTGCCCACGGAAATATTCTCACAGCATCTTAGTTATTTCCACATTGTTCTTTTTTTAACTGAAATATTATTCAGGAACTTGAAGCAGGTCAAGCTCCACTTTTTAAATTTAAAATTATGTAATTTGTGTGTACACAAATTATAATGTGTAATTATAAGCATAATATGCAAATTAACCCACTTCCATTGGAAAACTATAATTACACATTTCAGAAGTCTAGACCCAGAATTTTCCCTGGAAACAAAATTTCAACATGACTGGAAATTTGTTAGCAATTTGGCTCTTCTGTCTAAGCAGTCAATACACCTGATTTACCTCAGCATCTCAGGATTCTACTTCATCTATACAACTCTTACATATAACTCTTGAGTTTCTGAAGAAAGCCAGCTAATGTACAGTATTTCAGTTTAAGTAAATACAGATAACAAATTTAATACCACTAAGACACCAAAATGCTATTACATAATTAAGGTGGTTATTTAAAGCACTTAAAACCTTTGCTAAGACATTCTCACAGATACCCATAAGAAGTCAAACTTGAAAACCTGTTTCATTCTGAACTTAAAAGATAAAAAATGCAGTTAAAAAAATTAGACAAGCTATTTCATTTGCCTCCACATGAACTAATATAGAAAATACTCAGTGGACCTCCGTATCCAAGTCAGAACCATTACATATACATTTCCACTAATAATTGTAATTCATTTAAGTGCACAGAATTATTACAATTGAGAAAAATAACAGTCCCTGATATAGTTAGTGTCATGGCAGGATGGGTTCGTAAAACATCCCCTCCTGAAGTTGTATTTCTCACCTGTATTATACACTCCATTTTATCAAGCTTTTTGAATATTCTACTATTGATCTGTCTATTTTACATAGATGTAATACAAATTTCCATTTTAAAATACAGTTAACCAGTTGATTAGTCACCCTCTAGCTTTCTTTTCTCCATCTCTAACATGTGAAAGACTTCAGATATAATCCAAGACTTTATTTTCAAAGTAAACAAAAAAATCAAGACACCTACTAGATTACAGAAGCTGGATGCACATACATTTACATTTTTTTCACTGATGGGTTTTTTTTTTGAGCTGAATGTACGCACGCAGATATGATGAAAGCCAAAAGTTTCAGTCCTCCAATTTATCATTTCAATGAGAACCCCCAAAAATCATAAACTCAGTCAAAAGGACAGATTTACTTCCTTTAACACTGTTTACAAACTAGAAATCACATACTTCTGTCACTCCCTAGAATAACTTACATATGCAGAAAGATTCTTCACTACCTGGAGTGGAACTTCAATTCTCTGCTGCCATCAAGTTTTTTACAAGTTTTTTCATTTACAGCAAACAGCAAAAAACTGCTTTTTAGACATAATTCTTTTCCCACATCAACAGGGACATTTTTACAGCTTCAAAGTTTGGGGAAAATGTGCAAAATATCAACCACCCATGGACACGGACCTTCAATTCACTTAGCATATGCATTCCACAGTTTTAACTGTGACAGCTACTCTTAACTCCAGAGCATTTCATACAACAGTAATTCTCCTTCTGATTCTGAGACAGGCATTTGCATTTATTACACATCAAAACCTACAATGCATTAGAAGAACCCACATCAACTTAAACTTGTTCCTGTTACAGGATGTAAAGTACACCAAGCATGGCTTTGTAATCATTGCAATTGAAGCCAAAATAATTTTGGCTGTCAGTATGTTTCCTGTATTAGAGGATCAGTTCATAGCTTATTTCACTTGAGCATCCTAAGCACTAGATCAAGCATTTGTCTCCCCAGAGCTGTACTTGAAAGTCACCTGCCAATTATACAGTATCTCCAAATGTACATTAAATCATACTTTAAGTCACACAGAAAGACTTTTCTAGTAGTATTGCCTCACTGAAACAAAAAGCTAGCACTTTAAAGCACATCTGACATGACAGATGCAGAAGGGGTGGCAGTAACTTATTATCTGGAGTTATATAATTGCAAAACAAAATATGCTCTGTGTTTTTTTAAAGGTTTACTAAAATGTATTGTTGGTTCCTTAATATCTTGGTTGCAGAGCCCAAAGTTTCTAGGAAAGGCCATCGGTAGTAGGCTCGCTCTTAAAGCGGCTCTTACACATGTAAACAATCGGCTGTTCATTGTTGACAAACGGGGTAAAATACGAAAACCTTCTGGGATTTTAACTGACGTGCAGCCCGAGAAGAGCACAGCAGACCCAGCCGTCTTACACAGCCATTCAACTCGGAATAATCTATAACTCGAGCAGTGAGCGATAGCAGAGAAAACACCGATGGGAAGAGGGGCAATGAGGGAAGGCATCCAGCGTGCGCGGCTGCCCGGGCGACGCTGCCCGGCAGGGGAAGAGGAAGGCGCCGGGAGCCGGCAAATACCGACGGCCTGAACACAACAAACCCCTCCAAGCGGTACAAGGCAAGGGTGAACGCCTCACCGAGAACCTCACCAGGAGCCTGAGCACAACAAACCCCTCCAAGGGGTGCAATAAGGAAGGGTTAACCTCTGGCTGAGCATCCGCGGCGGCCGCCACTCACTCCGGCCCGTCCCCACCGCGGGACAAGGCGCCCCGCTCCGCCGTGCCCCGCCGCCCCTCACCTTGGTTGACCAGCCGCAAGGCGTGGGTGAAGGACGGGTCCAGCGAGTCCTTCTCCGCCATCAGCTCGGGCAGGTACTTCTCGTCCATGGCAGCGGCGGCGGCCCGGAGCGGCAGCGGAACCGGCGCGCCCGCGGGGAAGGAACGGGTCCGAGTCCCAGGTGGCGGTAAATCCTCGGAGGCAGCGCTTCCCCCTGGCCGCCTCCCGCCCGGGGCTGCGGGGACGCATCCAGGAGGAAGCGCCGCAAGCCCCCGGCCAGGAGGCGGGAGAAAAGGGGCGCGGGCTGGAGGGACGCCCCCCCTCAGCGGGCAAGCGGCGCGGGCAAATCACTCTGCGGAAGCGCAGAAGGTAAGACGGGGAAAAGACGCGCCCCGAGAGCCGCTGACTCAGGCAAGACGGGGGCTGCGCACACAATAAAAAAACGGACTGTTAGGCTGCGGCGGCAGGCGCTGTGGACAAAACAGGAGCAAATGCAGCACGCCCAGCGACACTGCGCCGACTGAGCGGCGAAAACGCGCCGCACCCGATTTATATACCGCCCAGACCACGCCTCCCCAGCCGCCCTTAGCCCCGCCCAGGGGCGGTGCCCCGCCCCGTCCCCTTCCAATGGGCGGGGATAGCAGAGCCCCCCAAGTGTCCCCGTCTTGTTCAAGTAAAGGCTTTTATTGGATAGCGAGGCCTGTCAGTCAGAGACGATATGCAGCTTCTCATTGGTCGCTCCTGCTGGCCCCGCCTCCCTACCGTCGGTGTGGGGCCGGCCCTGAGACAGGGCTCCCAAAGCGGCTCCGCGCCGGGAGCCGGTCGGGGGTTCCGCCGCGCCCGGGCTGTGCCAGGAGCTGCGAGAATTGTAGAGCCCCTCAGCTGCACAGCGACCATTCCGACACACGAGTCCCCTTCGGGGCCCTCCCCGGGGCCCTCCCTGGGGCCCTAGAATCTGTGAGAGGGGTCGGGAATCCATGACGCCGTTCTTTCCGTCCCTGTCAGATCTTAGAGAAAGGCAGATCTGGTGTTGAAAGGGGTGCAAAAGCAATTTTATTTTCTTTTTTCTCTCCGGCAGACAGCGGTATCCTCTATCCAATGTTCTGTACTTGCGCGTCTAGTAATACAAACCATTTTATAAATACCAGCCGGAAAACCGTATTTCTGATGCGTTGGCCAGATGTGGGGTTGGGATTCACCCTGTTCTAAAACAGGAAAGAGAAGCAAAGTTTAAAAGGTGCTCAAGCCTATTTTCCTATTTTTTCAGAGGATGTGTTTGTTACACTAGGTCATGATGCACTCTGTTCCTTTGCTTTAGGACTTTACATCGCTTCCTTATTAATCCATAGGTGTTTCATCAATGAATCTTGGGTGACAAAAGCCCGGAGGAAGCCAGACCAGCTCTTCTCTGTCACAGAGCACAAGGGCAAAGCAGAGGAAAATTACTAAATCACTGAAGCCAAACCCATAAAGTAGCATTCTAAATCAATGCTTACTGTAAAAGCCAATAAGGAACTTTGATGATCTAGACTTAAAAGACCACTGAAAATACTCTTATATCTGTGACTTTAATAATCCTATGTTTACTTCTGTATTTCATGGGAAAAAAAAAATAATCTGTGATGTGTCTTACTCATATCCTTGCAATACAGGGAGGAAAAAAGCTCTGAAAAGATGAACTAGCATGAGAAATGCTCACTCAAAGCGTGGAAGCAGAGGTTAAGGCTCCCTTCTCAGAACTGCAAGTGCTCTTTCACTCTGAAAACCAAGAGACTGTATTTTAAGATATCTTATTCCTTGTGTGTTTCACAGATTGCAATACCCCATGAAACAATGCCTGGTACGTTACTACATGAAACGTACTCAATTTAATCTCTCTGTACAACAGTTACAAATAAGTCTTGATCCAGAATGAACAGGAAAAAAATTGCAAACTTCTATTTAAAAAATTCACTTGTATGATATCAAGTTCCATGGATACAACTGAAACATAAGAGCAGCTGGAAGAAGTTGAATTAAAACAAATGTTTTTTTCAACCTTCCATATATATACGTCTTCTATATAAAACTACTGAAATGCACCCATCTGTTGTGAAACAGGCAGGCACAAACAAATTTGACACAGAACAATATGTAGGAGTGTAATCTTTATTGAGTGACCTGGAGCAAAAAAAATCCCTATTTTGCCAGTTAAGCCTAAGTGTACTGAAAGTCATACTAAAGCAGGCAGGACCTCAGACAGAAAGGTAGCTATGTTGTTACAAATTGTGTAAAACACAATGCATCTTTCTTGGAAAGAATCATATTCTCCCTGGTAACTGATTAAATAAGCATTTGGTGTTTCAAGAAACCACAGTATTTCTTCCCAAATGGTACCAATTTCCTCTGGCTTTCAACAGAGAAAGACTTACTGGAAGTCTGAAGACTTTGTTCTCTCCAGGTCTGTATAGAAATTATAAAATTATCCACATTGTACCCTATCGTTCAAACTCAAACTTGCACATAACAAGTGCAGGATATTTTTTTCTCCAATGAAATTCACTAGGATGCAGTAAAATAAGATGAGGGCAGAAAGGATGAGAAATTATGAGCCTTGGCCCCTAGAAAGTAGCCCAGGATGTGGTTAGCTGGGAAAAGCCTGCTAAGCATCACTTTTACTGTCCAGGAAATGCAGGAAACACCATCTTCTTAGGGACCGATAGCTTTCTTACTGCTGAAATCTATGCAAAGCTTGAAAAGCAGCTTGCTCAAGGAACTGCCTAGTAAGTATTAGCTGTAGGATTCATGAATATTGAAAAGCCATAAATCCAAACTTGTAAAACTCATAACTTAAATGTGTTTTCTCTCTAACAGTACATGCCTGCTTTGCTGTTTAATGCATGTGGTAGTCTCAGGAAGTTTGATAGGTGGACATCATTCAGGAACCATATCAGACTAATATCCATTGCTTGTTTTTAAGCACCAGTTATCTGACCTGACAGTGTGCCTGCCTATCTATAAGCTAAAATTGTAGGTGCCAAAATGAATACTTATATGTGCTAGAGGCATTAGGATGCGTTGGTATCTTCACTCCCAGGAGTGAGATTCACTTTCTTGTACCAACAGCATGTGAGGAGACCATGTGTAAAGAGGCAGTAACTGAGCTGTTGTCCTCTCTCTGGAATATGGATTCTGTACAAATTAATTGACTTACATTTTCTTTATTTTTTGGATCAACATAACAAGCAATGATTACAAGCAGTAATTTCATCATTAAGTCTTTGTTCCAAATATTGCAAGTACAACTAAATACTTCTAATTTCCATGGAATCATTGAATGCTTTGGGTTGGAAGGGTCATCTAGTTCAACTCTGCTCCTGCAATGAGCAGGGACATTTTCAACTAGATCAGTTTGCTCAGAGCCCATCAAAACTGACCTTGAATGTTTTCAGGGATGAGGCATCTCTCTGGGCAATGTGGTCTAGTGTTTCATCACGCTCATTGTAAATAATTTCTTTATATCTAGTCTGAGTCTACTATCTTTTACATAAAAAACATTATCCCTTGTCCTACCACAACAGCTCCTGCTAAAATGTTTGTTCTGATCTTTCTTATAAGCCCCCTTTAGGTACCAAAATGCTGCTAATAAGGTCTCCCCAGAGTCAAATCTGCAGGCGGAGCTGTCCCAACTCACTCGACCTGTCTTCACAGGGAATGTGTTCCAGACCTATCACTGTTTTTGTGGCCTTCTCTGGACCTGCTCCAATAGATCCATATCTTTCCTGTCCTGAGGACCCCAGAGCTGGATGCAGCACTGCAGGTGGGATCTCATGAGAGCAGAGCAGAGGGGCAGAATCACTTCTCTCACTCTGCTGCCCACAGGGCTCTGGATGCAGGCCAGGACTGGGTTGGCTTTGTGGGATTTGAGCACACCACATTCACTGACAGCTTGGTGTGATCATTGAATAGATGGAACGCTTGTAACAGGAGGAAAACCAAACACAGTGGACAGTAATTTAGTCAAAGTTAACCTTGTGATTGGGATCCACTATAAGGCACCTGGTCAAGGGAACCTGTTGACACAGCACCCTCACTCCAGATACAGAAGGCACTGCACTCATAGGCTGTCACCCTGCTGGCATCATTTCCAATTCTGCGGTAGACTTTACATGCTTCTAATGTACTTCTTGCCTCTGATTAACTCCTGAGTTCCTGATTAAATCTTACACCACAACAGACTGTTACAGAATCATTATTTGTTTGAGACTTCAACTCACTAAGATGGACACAGCTGAACACCTGTAGAAGCAGGGTCTGTTTGGGGAATAGTTTGTCACAAATACCGCATTTAGTGATTGATATGACTCACTATACTTCTGACTAGCGTGTTGCTAAGTGGATTCTGGCTTCCTTAATATTAAAGTGTGTTACCTGCCAATTTCTATTAGCCATGATGAAAGTACCATTGCACTCCTTTCTGCAATATTCCTGTGGCTTTTTTTCTTTTTTTTTTTTCTTTTCTTTTTTTTTAAACTTGCATGTGTTTTAAAATATAAAAAAATTAATAAGAGTGTACTGTCATATCAAAACATCCATGACAAATAGTTTTCAAAAGCTTTTCTCTAAAAATTCACACCTTTCTGTTTTATACATTTTGCCTCATTGTTCAAAGTTTAGGCTTTTTTTGGACCTAATCAAGGTAATCAGCCAAGTTAAGGTAGTACACAGTACATAGAATGTATGAGACCGGTAGAGCAAAATGATTACATCATCTGGAGCAGGTCACTTTGTTTCTAGGTCTTAAAGGCTAACACACTGTATCAGAACAGTCTCTCCAATTTCTAGTGTAGTAATTGAGTCAATACATTGCAGTGAGCTCACCTCCTTTGTCATTATATTCAAGTATGCCACAATCTGAAGGGTTTTTTTCTTTTGTCTAGATATTTTGCTAATGGCAGTTGTAGCAGTGCACATAGTCCTAGAGCTACACACACATGTGCCTTGGTCATATGATGTGCTTGTAGGAATTTTAATGAACTTTGTATTCTCTGCTCTGAAGCATTTTGTCATATTAAAAGGGTATTTTCTAATCTTGTTTTGAATAAGATGCAATGATTTTACAACTCATTATTTGTTTTGTACAAGTATTTGTTAAAAATCTAGATTTTGTAAGTTTCTTTTATGTACTTGCTAATACACACTTCCTATAGTTCTAATGATGCAAAAGATATCAACATTATCATGGCAAAAAAACTTTTTCTTGATAGGCTTTTTCTCTTGTTTCGTATTTGAATATAAATACTTTTTTAGTACTCTTTCTTAATCTTATACTGTAGCTATAAAGGAATATTGTACTATTGCTAAATTCTCTGCTAGGAGCTTTTGCAAAATTGTATGCTCTTTAATTTCCTATATTCCTGTCTAGTACACTTACAAGAGTGGTTTGCTTTGAGCACTTTGTGACTGCCTTCTCTGGTGCTGGGACAATCAATGTGTATTACAAACCTTGATGCATCTGGTCCTCCCACATACCTCTTATTGCTCTGAACGTGGGTGATGCCAAATCCAGTATACCCTTATCTCTGTTATACCTGTCCTCTTCCTGCTTTCACATCTTTTAGCACATTGTGTTGTGTGCTAATGAATGTTCTCCTTTGTTCTTAGGACAGCTTTTTACAGGGTGAAATTGTTTGTTGGTAATTTTTTTCTTCTTATATTCAATCCATTAAAAGCTTGTGTCTCACAGACTGTTTTTCCTAACTACCTAGGCTTCATCAGCCATAAGTTATCCATTGTCTTCATAAGACTGTGATGCGTCATTTTTCTTTGTATGGTGATGTTTTCTTGGAAAAGAAACAGAACTCAATTCAAAATTACAATCTGTGTTTTCCTGTCTGCTTACATGAGTTTACTGGATACTTGAGCTTTGGAAATATCAGTGCCTTTTTCCTTGTTACCTAGTGGAACCAAGGTGAAGAATATTAGCTACTCCAACCCTGAAATAAATCTGCTGCATTAATATATTCTATATACCACTATTTTCTGCAATATTTCATTTCTGGTTTACCCATGGCCTATTTCTTTCATTATTTTGCATGAAAACCAGTTTCTTTTCTTCTGATAATATATCAGAAAATAACATTGTTCAGACTGCTCAGCTCCTCAGAGAGTCAGAGTAAACTAAAGTTATTATATAATAGAGGCCATTTGGTGATGGTGGTTTATTGCATTTGCTTTTAAACTTTAACTCTACACAGCAGCAATAAAGCAGTCTTATAAAAAGCATTTCTTAAGCTTCTCTTAAGAAGGAGGAGGGAGAGCAGTAAATTGTCCATTTTTCTCTTGGAATAAAAAATCTTATTTAAAAATCTGGACAGTGAGTCAGAACATAGTTCATGAAAACTTCATAGACTATGTTGAGACCAAAGTGCATACAAAAGTAATGCTGCTCTTAAGTGACCTTCAATAGTCTGCATACTTGAAGTGAGATTATGAAGCAAAGCAGCAGCTATAGGAGAGCCCCAAAGGAAGCAACTGGGGGGGGAGGAAGGGAATAAAAAAAAAAAAAAAGGCAATAAAGCACTTTCTTGTTGGAAATGGAATCATGCTCCTTCTGTACCTTATACAAGGCAACAGGTGAAAGAGGAACTCACCATGTAAGATAGCAAGACTCAGCCCCCACTCAAAGCACATACGCAGATCAGTCTGTGAAACGTGGGTTTTATACGTGCACCCACTCTGCTAGGATACAGTGGAAGGATCAAGCAGTGCCAAATGTTCTCAGCATCCTGTTCTTGGTGTATTTTGTGATGCAAAGAGTTAAGGAACAGAAAAAGAATAATCAGGCTTTGCTATCAGAGGTTTGCTGAGCTCACCAGCAGTTGCTGAGAAGGCTGTTGTGTTTTTATGTCCAGATCCAAATAATGTCATTTACACTTTTAACACAAAATAGGTCTGCTTTCTAAGTCCAATTCTTTCAACCTACCCACCAATACCATCTCCACAATGTTGATGTGACTGTTGCATGTGCGTCTCGTTGCTTAATTTTTTAATATCACAAAGCCAGGTAGATGATATATGCAGAACAATTGTTTTTAAAAATATTTCAGTTGTGTATACATTGGTAATTGCTAATAATTTAAAAAAGTACCTCAGATAGCAGGGCAGAATTTTGTCACATTCTGTATTTATTAGTTTTATCTCGCAAGAAATCTGTTCTTTAAATTTGTCACATAAGTTTAGAGTAATTTCTATTAAAAATTCTAACTATTTTGATCCTATATTTTGAAATAAAATGTTTACTTACTTAAATTTACTTTAATTTTTTGCAGTAAGCAAACTATGCATTATGTATTTAAGTTAGTAGTTCTTTAGCTTTAAACAGTACATAGAGTCATAGAATCATAAAATATTCAGAGTTGGAAGGGACCCAAAGGGATCATTGAGCCCAACTCCTGGCTCTGCACAGGTCACCCCAAGAAGAATTGGCATGGAAAGATACTGCAAGACTTGGGAGAGCTGTTGCTTTGGGGGATGTTAAAAGAAATATGGCTGTGAGAAGAGAAAGTCACTGAGAAAACAAAACAACCAAAAACCCAACAAAACCCCCAAATACCTGTTTCTATAAACTGTGTCTGAGAATTCAATGGGTGATAATGGCCTGATTTCAGACTTTTAAATTAAAACTTAAATGGAAAGAAAATAGTCCTGACTATACATTCACAAGTATCGCAGCACTTCCATCTATGCATTAAGTTTTCACAAAATGAGAGAAAGTAAGAAGCAGGACTATTTCATTATAGCAGGACTATTTCATTATAGCAGGACTATTTCATTATAGATCAACGTATAAAATGAAATGTTAAGGCAAAATTATGTCTTTACTTTCCTGCTGGAATATTTTCATTAAATACAGTGTCCCTCCCTCACTCCATCATTTCCCTAATAATTTGGGATCCTGACTTAATGCAGTTATGTGACTTATATTGAGAAATATATTTTTGTCAAAATAAGTTACTAAAAATCAATAGTTTGAATTTTATTCACACACTGCCTTATTTTTGCAGTGAACAGCTGCAAATGTAAACTCAGGCAAGAAGTACTTGGTAAGGCTTAAAATGTATCCAAGCACACACTTCCTTAAAAATAATACATCAGTAGTCTAATTTCTAAATTCTGAGTCTTATTTAGGGGCTTCTAGGTAGTTTATTATCTTTTTGCAAATCAGTAGAGGATTAGTACATAATATTTCCCAAGGAAACCACTTTTGTTTTCTTAAGGAAACTGTTAAGTTTTATTGACTTTTGAAGAGTTTTAGTTCTTACAGAGTTCAAATAAAAGTGCCGCACTTGAAAAATAGGGTTTGAATGGGTGTTTGAAATTACCTTGAGAAGCTAATGATATCTTTATAGCATTAGTATTTGGTAATTGATGCCTTCATCCTAAAATCTCTACTTGGCTGCTCCAGCAAGTCCCAAAAATTAGCATAACAATCCTAAAGAACAAATGGATCCCTTGGTGTAAGTTTCTCAGCTACTGGGTTTTTCATTCATTACTGTGATTTTTTTTCCTGGTGTTTTGCCACAAATCTCCTGTTCCCATGATACCATATGCAGTTAAAATTATCTCATCTCAGATTTGTTTTTCAATAAACAGAATGTGTTAAACAAATGTGTCATATTCATGGTTGTATTATAAAACAAATACTATGCTCTAAACAACACGAATAATTAGATTTTTAATATCCATTATTATTTGTTGTTAGGTTTCTTTATTCCTGATTGCTTATATTGTAGCTATAAGTATAATAATGTGATCCCTTATGTTCCATATTGCATTAGATTTCAACAGCAAGATTAGGAAACAATACTAAAAATATCCAATGCTAAGTATAACCAGATACATTTCTATTCCTTTTTTTTATATCACAGAAATACAACAGCTATAATTTTATACTAGTAACAGATCTAATTTCAGTAAAAACACTTCAGGTAGGCTGAGACAAATTGAAACATAAAAATGGGAATGTGTGAAAGAAACATGCTTTTATTTCAAGATTTATGGTATTTATCTACAGCGGTGTTATAGTCTTGCAGGTTTTTCAATATGGAGGACTATTCAAATGCCCTTAATGCAACAGGTTAGTGGTCAAGTGCAGCTTTATAAAACATTGCTTTGCCTGATGCTGTTGTCCTTTACATGCAGGAAAAATATCAACATGAATATTTTTTTCTTGACAGCACAGACAGCACAATCTACAATGAGCTGCATGATACAGAAGCAAAGAGAAGGAGAATGAAACAGACCCCACGAGGTCATCTAATCCAGTAGTTTGCCCACGGGAAGAGTCCAGGGAGCACTAATATCTGCTGAGCTGCCTTGCGAAAACTTGGATAAAATGCCCTCAATAACGGCCTTCACTTGCACCTTCAGACACCTCCTTTGATGTAAAGCATTGGGGGCTGTGAGTGTGCCAGGAGACAGCTCACTGCAGGACCTGAGCACCTGCCCTTAAGCCATAAGATTATAAAGTTTATCCCATTTCTTCAGGTTTTGCAGGGTGATTTTATGCATCCTGTATCTTGCTTAGTAACATTCACCCAACCTAAAGAATGTGAACAGTTATGTGATATATTTCAAACCTTTGTATCTATAGAAGTGCCCAGTTACCCTTTCTTATATCAAACAAAAGATGAAAGCCTAAATTTGTCAGCCACTATAGTACCCCTTGCTCTCTATGGAAAAGATTTTCTGTGGCCTTATTATGCTAAATTCTTTAGACCTAAACTGCTGATCCAGTCTGAGGCTAAATTTGGCAAGGGCATCCACTCAGAACCTTGGGAATCAACAGGAGGATCTCTGTTACCCTGTTGCCCATGCTCTTTTCCCTCCTTACCCATTTTTGTCCCTGGTTTCAGCAAAAGTCTTTGTAGGTTACTCCTCAACCACTTTTTGTTTGTGGGCTTTATTTATATAGTAAGCAGTAGAGTGAACCTTGCCATCAAACTTTGTCATGCTTTTGCAAATTTATATCAAACCTGCTTTTTCTGATCCCTTGCTGGTGATTCTTTAAGCAACCTAAACCACTCATTCATGGCAGCAGCAGCTAGCTTTTCCTTATTTACATTGAACTCTCAACTTCTGTTTTCTTTTGGAGCTTTGTTTGGTTTGGTATGGGTTTTTTATTAAAGAAAAGAAACCCATACATCATTTTGTACTGATTACTTTTATCCAGATCTGCTGACACAGCAGGAGTCTTTACTGGAATAATTTCTAACCTGGTTTTAAAAAAGCTATCAATGTCCACCCTTAAAACCCACAAAACCCTAAGGCCTCACACAGAGCTATTGCTATTTATAATGTGATTCTTTATCCAAATTGAGAAAAAAAAAAGCCCTGAATTTTTTAATCCATTTCTGCTTCTCCAGAGTCTTAGAACCAACCCACCAAAAAGAGCATTAGCACCAATATAAGAAATCTTGGAAGAAATAAAAGTTAATATGCATTAAAAATATGAAAAATAATATTATGTCATATTACAAAATCCTTTATGTGTTTTAAAAGACTCGCCCCCCAAAAAAGGCTCACAATATAGCCCTAAAGGTTTCCTATACCAGAGGTCATTTAGCACATCCTGGGCTAAGGAATTTCTCAGAAAATTTTATTCCTCTTTTAAGTTTTGTTATGAACTAATCCGTTATAATATAAAACATTGTCCAGATGTAACAGTGGAGCAAGCTGAGACAAGATAGGGTCCATGTAAAAACTTAATCTTTTGTCTTTGTTTGCAAATACCTGAAAACCCTGAACTGAGAACAACTCTACAATACCAATTGTATTGACTGATTCAATTGGTTCTTAAAATCCATTCTCTGACAAAAGTTGAAGAAAGTTCTCTGTTATATGGATCTTGACATGTATTGAAAACAAACTGCTTTGCAAAAAGTAAACCACTCTGGGAAATGTAGTTCTACTGCAAATGGTTATTTGGCTAATTAAACCTTACTAACACCCTGGGGAAAAGGAGATGAAGAGTTGGTAGTGTGTAGTAAAACTGTGTCTTACAGTTCAAGACTGTGGCACGAGCAAGGGAGTGTTGGAGTGCAACAACAGTCCATGAACTTTTTTGTGGTCCATTTGGTCTGCGTTATCTGATGGGTTTAGAGCCTGTGTTTTGATTTCTTTCTGCAAAGAAGACATGGTTTTTTATTAACATAATGTAGGATCATTTGGTTTGGGTTTCATTACTTCTTCATAATAGAGTCTGAGAGCAACATGCAATAAATCATCTGTTGAGCTCTTGTTAAGATAGGTGGCTTTTTGGGGGTTTGGTGGGTTTTGGTTTCTCTCTTTTTTTTTTTTTTTTTTTTTTTTTTTTTTNTTTTTTTTTTTTTTTGGTGGTAGTAGTTGGAATCCTCAGTTTTATGCCATTATTTCAATATTCAGTGGGATAATAGAGCTTTTGTTTATACCCCTCTGTTGTCTGCAGGGTGTAGTTTTAGTACACTGTAGATAGTCAGTTTTTCTGCAATGCTGCCCTGCAAGCAGATGTTGCTCTACCATTGGGGAACAGTTTTAGTGTGTTGAATCTGAACAGAGGAGAATTTCTAGGAAAATGAGACTTGCTATTTACTTTATGAAACAGCGATCTCTTACATTTTGTAACAGGGTCACCAGAACTGTGTGACATTTCTTTTTAGAAATTCTCAGTGAATTCTTTTTGCTGTCAATCTGAACCTACTAATGGATGTGTAAATCAAAACACTCATTTCTAAACTGGGTTTTGCATGAACTATGTCTGAAAAATAAAAATAGATAGCTTAAATTTCATATATGAAAACAGCTAAGATCTTAACACATCTTATAGAGGTGAAGGAGGGAGAATAGAAGGTAAGAATTGCTGACAATCACGGGTGTAGTTCTGGATTCTTTGTTTAAATTACTGACCCTCAGTGAAGGTGGGCAGCGAGGTCAGCACAGCAAGGACTGAGCTCTCTTTCAGCATAAAGGTGACACAGTATTTGCTTGGCAGGGAGGCAGGGACCAAACACGTGTCTGATGTGACATGGCAAATCTGGAATGGCACACCTGCCCTCCAGTGGTATAGAATATATAGATATAATTTATATGTATTCCCTAAGGTGCATATATATATATAATATCTCTCTCTCTCTCTCTCTCTCTGTGCCTATTTATCTGTCTACACCTTAGCATTTAGTAGCACTAGATGCTTGTGCTTGCACAACTGAATTGAACTCTTTCCCTTCCATGGAGAATTTCTTTGTATCTTATGGAAAGTCCCTGAAAAACGCCATCTCCTTTTACAGACAAAAATGATTGGAATGATTGGGATTTCTCATCTTGGTTAAGGACACGAATACATTGATTTCAAACAATATTTATTCTCCTCTAAATGGCTGAGGTGTATCCAATGGCAATACGATGTTTCCTTGATGTTAACCTCAAAGAAATCTATCATAAAATGATTTATTTCCACAGATTAAGTCTACTCTGTAGGGCTAGTGATTTCAAAAATATTTAAAAAATATAAATACTTGTTCCTCTGTGGTTTAGCCGCTTTTTTTTTTTTTTTTTTTTTTTTTTTT